>JAQISU010000017.1:9972500-10145000 GCA_029339505.1 Unio delphinus | reverse complement strand
GAAATCAATAAATTCAAAGAAAACAAATTCAATTTAAACGGCTAAGAGATAAATTGATATGGTACCTGGACTAAAACAATACAAGCCCGCATGCAGAGTCTCGCTTAAGGCATGCCGAGATCAATCGTAAAAGCAGGTGGACCTATTTTGCAATATGAACAAAACGTGTATGAATTCTATTTCTATTACGAAGTGTCGTACATGTCTTGCTTGATTGGTCAAGATGTCCGCTATTATACTTAACATGAAATAAACTAATTCAAGTTTCAAGATCCTCATCTCCTCCATTAACACGGAATCTTAAACAAGACTCGATATAACACTGCTGTTTTCTGACGCCAGTAGTTTTGGAACCGTCTAATGTATCTGTAGAACGTTAACAATAATTGCAGTAGACATTAAACGTCCGACTAGATTCATGTCACCACCATATAACATATCCAACAACAGTGGAAGTGTCACTTTAATACGGTTGTCATACATGTCATGCTACAAACGCCGCCATTAATTATACCTTATCTTGAAATATTGGATTTGTACTGCACTTCTCAAAATGAACATTCACTTATATATATATATATATATATATATATATATATATATATATATATATATATATATATATATATATATATATATATATATATATATATATATATATGATTTTGATTACATTGGTCACGAACAGGAATTTATGAATGTGTCCGAGAACAATACAACAAAACTACACAATAACAACAAATAAAGAAAAAAGACAAAAGTTTATGATGAATGGAATTTATGTTTCAAACATTACCACGATAAATGAATATGACTCATAAACAAATTGCAATTGATAGAGAGGAAAACCGATCGTAGCATATACCGTCTATCAAGTTAGTTAATGAAAATGTATGGCTTCTAAGATTTCTGTAGCCACTATACTTATTTCATTTGAATACAAACATCGTATATTGTATGTATTATTAAAGACTTACAAAAATAGTACTAACAGCTGCCTCGCTTGGTGATCAGCATTAAGAAGTTACTGTTAGGACTAGTCGGTTTGGTGTCAGGATAATGTGACTGGGTGGGACATGATGTTACATGTCTTCGGCATGATGCCTCAGTGTTAGACAGTGTTAGACATCACTATAAACTGCCTCACTGCAGACATCGTAGCGATATGACTGAAAAATCGTTAAAGCTACGTTAAAAATCCTAACAAACTAATAAACAAATATGGATTGTTAACATATTTTAAGTCCTGCATAGTAAGAAACTGAAGCAAACATTTAGCTAAAGAGAGAGGGAGAGCGAAATTTAGAATTAAACTATTTCTTGGATATAAATTAATAATAATAGGTGTGTAAATACGTTCTTAGAATTCATTGATTAAGCTATACAAAGTATGACTCCAGAGAAAAAGACATCGGGCACACAATCATACATTTTCTTGTTGATGCTGATTTTAGCGTTAGAAGCGTTTCTTTGCTTCAGCAACACGCATACTATATCACTTATACTGTTTCTATGTATGGTTCTTACTAATATAGAAATTATAAATTGTATGCGTGTTGTTGTAGTAACGGAAGTTTTTTGAGCGCAATGATGATGTCAAGCGTACAATTATTAAAGACAACGTTGTATTATTGGTGCATTCTGTACGTCAGACTGACCACTCGTAGATGATTTGCACAATTAAACTGCTATATTAATTATATTTTTGGAATCACAATATAAAGCAGATAGTTTATTCAATATATCATAAAAACTTTACATGATGAAAAATGACAATATCTTAGAGCTTACTGGCCACAAGTATTGTACAGACGTGTAATATTGTTAGTCATAAAGAAAACGCACGTGTTATTTTTACCCACCATAAAATATTTAATTAGATTTAAAAATTTGTTTTTATGAAATGAAAAGTTCATTACGCAACCCCGTAAACAGTTGGTAGTTTCCGCGTGCCAAAATTGGATATGACGTGCATATTATACCTTCTTTTCAACCTACAGATTTTAAGCATTTTCATATGAAAAGAGGATATAAAGAGCGTAAGTAAAATATATAAAATAAAGATTACAGTACAGTAATGTTACTGTAGATGTAAAATATTAATGTTTAAAATAATCACAAAACCTTAATCTTATCTGCATATCATAATCAGACTCCTTATTTAGCATTATTAAAACCAACATGAACTCAAAAGGATTTAAAAAGAGAAATATGAAGTATTATTCTGGGACGCTATATATGTAGAAAATGAAAGAAGCTAAACTTGCATTGTAATAATGTATTCCTTTTTATCATTATGCGAGATTTTTTAAAATAAAAACTGTATATTCACGAACACCGTATATGTAGCGGATGCCGGCTGGCGTATGCATCCTTTATGTAGTATGTATCGCTTATGTCAGATAACAAAATTGCGAAAGAGACAGGAATATCAGCCTATTGCTTGAAGGAACTTGCCCTTCACGCATTATTCGTTATTCGCAAAATAACCAAACCTGTACGATATCCAGGTTAACAATGTGACAGTTTCTAGCAAATCAAAAACATTATTGGAAACTACATTCACTATCAGTGCAAATGATAATCTTTCTCGTATCATGGGTTACACAAGTAGTATTAAAGCAAGTTATTGTTGTGTATACTGTACTATTTACCATGCAAACAACAATGTCCGTTTATATCAATTATAACTACATATGGCAAACAAATAGAAACTAGGTGACAAAACAACTCATTGGGTAAATTTAACGACAGGATATCAAAAAAAAACGTTTATGTTGTTAAATAGCAAACCAACCCTGGAAACTGAATTTTTTTTTAATGTTCCGACTTTTTTCAAATGAAGAAGTCGAAATAAGGAAGCCAACTTTGGTTCCTTTTTATTCCTTAAAGTGTGCCGATATCTTTCTTTTATCACAAAGTCGGTCGGCATAGGGAAGCCAACATTGATTACTTTTTACCTGTATTAACGGGAAATATTGAAAATAAAATTGAAACAATGGAACCGTTTTGAAAGCGACACAATCTAGTTCTCGTGTACGCACATCGATCTGAGCAATACATTAGTTTTCAATAGCTTCGGCTAAATATTCCCTATCTATAGTTTATTGTGTCTCAGTTTTCGACAACAAGAAGCATGTACTTCATCTTGTTGGGCTAAATATACGTCATGTCCGGATGGCGTCCTCTGTAGGTGGAAAACCTTGACTAAGGGGAAATAACAGAATTGTATAATTATATTTCGAGTAATTACATTATTATTTCTTCTTTATGCTTCCTTTTATGTGAGTATAACTACGTGTAATCATTTAATGCAAATCTGGTGTAAAGATAAAAATGTTAGACTATGGCCGGTGTCCTTGATGTTCCATCAATCTTTGTCTTAATTTTATTTATCTTTCTTATGGTGTTTCCACAAATTAGGAATATCTTTGCTAAAGACCCACGAAAGCAAGGTTTAAATAGTACAAACTATGTTTGGTCACCTCAAAATATTGTGTTCGAATCTTCACTGATAGCAATTAGTGATGGCATTATCTTTGTTTTGCTCGATTATTGTACTGTATGCAATTGTACACACGGTCGCTTTTCTCGATGAAGGTAGCCATTTGTCAATGATTGTATCAACAACGTTTGACATACGGAAATGTTCCTATTCCAAGCGCTTCTCGTCTATTCCTCATTCACTTAGCATGATAAACGAATCAAGATGTGCCTATTATTATCCACTCAACAATATCTCGGTCGAGGTGCTCATTTATGGCCAATTTCCCGTTTAAAAGTTTGGAATGATGTCATATGAACTCTTTCTCAAGAATAGCTGAATTTTCATACTTATTGGTTGACCTTCCAAATGCAAGAGTATTTAATCAAATGAAAATTCTAAATTTAAATAATGAAGCATGTTCTGATAGGTCTATAATCATTTATTCTCCTGAATGGAGAACTTTCGTCAGATGTGTGCTTGAAAGAGACATTCTAATGTTTGCTTAAATCATAATATGAACGCATAATCAATACATACCGTGATTGTAAACAAGGTCCAGCCTCTTTCTATTCAGTTTTACTGCTGATGCGGCTGCCCTCTAAGTCCCAATCAATTTGGCGCCTTATCTGTAAATGGAAAAGTTGGAAAATTACTCAGATGCGATTTTCTTCAATGTTGTTAAAGATCGAATGTTTGAAAATCTTCAGTTAATGAAGAATCATTGATCAATACCATAAAGAAAGAAGTCAATGCATTATCTTCTCTGAAGGGCTCTACACACACGCTCACATACTACATACATACATACATACATACATACATACATACATACATACATACATACATACATACATACATACATACATACATACATACATACATACATACATACATACATACATACATACATACCTACGTACGTACGTACGTACGTACGTACGTACGTACCTACCTACCTACCTACCTACCTACCTACCTACCTACCTACCTACCTACCTACATACATACATACATACATACATACATACATACATACATACATACATACATACATACATACATACATACATACATACATACATACATACATACATACATACATACATACATACATATATTGATAACAAAAGATTAAAGGGTTGTATAGACTTATGAAACCCATAGCCCAATGTGTCAGATCCTCTAGCAAATGAGATTAGGTTGGATAACATGTTTTGAAATGCAATGCTCCGTGCATCATCGTTCCCTAGAATTCCAGATCAAAGAAGCAAGACTAAAGATGACATGCAATATTCAACATGTCATTCAGACTGTCTGCTCCATGTCTAGTTTATGTCAGTCAAGTCGTCACGGTTGTAACTTGGAACCTCCACATCAGATAAATAATTAACAGAACTGTTTCCTTTTAGGAACATTTGGCATACAAACAAAAAATTGCCAAATCAGTTTGGTTTTCAGACAAGCCGTAAGAATGGAATCACCGTTGGAAAGGTTTAAACCTGTTAACATTTAAGCTCGATTATTAACCAAGAAGCTATTTATTTGGCACCATGAAATGCATTGCTCTAATTATCAAGGTTGCCATGAAACCATTTTTTCCAATGATTTAGTCGGGATTTAAATTCTAAGTATTTTAGTTGCAACAATTTTCGACCTGATTCTTTGAGGTACTTGAATGAATACGCTGTATATTTATGTCATTGAAGAAAAACCTGTATTTTTGTTTCAATCAAAGTGACCTTTCGGAGTAAAGGTCTGAACTAGTACTTATCCTATAGTAGCGTACCTGACCCTAAGAATGAATGTCCAGCGTATCTTATTTGGCCCTGATGCAGTCAGAAGTAATCATCTAACGTAATTGTTAACAACTAGAATAACCACGTCATCAAGCGGAACGCAGCACCGTTTGATTCGGGATTATATATGAAGTAATATGGTTTTTCATCTGGGAAGAGATTGTAATATAATATTTGCCCATTTAATTGTATACCTATATGTGATTGAATAGCAATGAAAATATACGTACACCTCAACACGTATATTGTACATGGAAATATGTCAACATTAAATTTCATATTAGAGATGAACCATACGAGTTGAATCTGCATTCCTTTTAGATATGTAGGAGTTTTGGGATTATACGAGTTTCGAACGTATTGTGGGATCATATTCACGTTGTCACATGCCCTATATGGCTATCTGGTCAATTTAGTGATTATATGTCTTTTTTAAACCTTAATTGATAATGATTATATTTAAAATCCGTGGTCAGAAAGCAACACAGGACGGTGTGTCAGACAGATATGCAGTGTCTCAGACAGAAACGCATTGTCTTAGAGTGTCAGACAGATATGCAGTGTCAGACATATATGCAGAGTGTAGACAGATAGGCCTTGTCTCAGACAGAAAGTCAAATATGTCATACCGATACGTATTCTGAGACAAATATGTAGTATTTCAGACATTTAATGTGTCAGGGAGATAAGTATTGTGTCAGACAGAAAGGCGGTGTGTCCGACAAGCACTGTGTCAGACACATCGACACTGTTTCAGACAGATAAGCATTATATCAGACCGATACACATTGTCAGACAAATAGGTAGTGTGTGAGACAGACATTGTATCAGAGAGATATGCATTGTGTCAGACAGTTAGACAGTTTGTAAGACAGAGAACATGGTGTCATACATGAATTGTGTCAGACAGATAGGCAGTGTGTCAAATAGGTATTATATCAGAAAGATATGTTTTGTGTCAGACACATTGTAAAACAGATAGGCTGTCAGAGTTAATATTTTAGACAGGTAGTATGTCAGACAGATAAGCAGTTTGCCAGAAAAAGACTCAATATATCAGACTGGTTTACATGCAGTATGTCAGACAGATTTGTATTGTGTCAGATAGGTATTGTATCAGAAAGATAGGTTTTGTGTCAGACAGATCATCCGACACATAGGCAGTGTGTCAAACAGATAGCCATTCAGGCTCATTATACTTCGTCGCTTGACATATGTTATATCGTTGTTGCAATCTCGCACCATCTCCAATGACGTATTACTACCTACCTACCTTCCTACCTACCTACCTACCTACCTACCTACCTACCTACATACATACGCACGTACGTACGTACGTGCGTGCGTGCGTGCGTGCATGCATGCGCATACATACATACATACATACATACATACATACATACATACATACATACATACATACATACATACATACATACATACATACATACATACATACATACATACATACATCATACAGTATTCTGAAAATGAAGGATAATTCTTACAGATATTATACAAGATGGAATAGGAACTCATGTTTCCTTTTTCTTTTTTTTTTAAAAAAATCATATTCCCTGTCGCAGTCAAGTTTAGTGTTAGAACATTTTGTTGGCTATTCATTCATTTTTTCAACATTCGGTCCTAGATGTATAAGAAACGATTCATCCAAATGCTCTCCACTGACCAGGTAAAATTCATCGTAGTAGCGCATAATAGTTTTAATGAGTCCAGCGATTGGTTTAAAGCAACTCATTCCTGGGAAAAGCCCTATCTTCCACCCAATGAAATTTATTTTGATGTAACCATCAAGAGATATCGACTCAACCAATAATGCCTTCTTCTATTGGTTGCATCAATAGAAGCTGCTGCATACTTTAGCTCCAATCGATACATTTCAGCATACGGTATACAATTATACAACGCACTCATGGTATTCACTGGTTAAGTATGAAAGGCAAATTTATAAGCATCGCTTGGATAAAACGGGAACTACTGCCTTTTCAAGTTACAGGCCATATTTGCAAAAGATGCTCGTGCTTGATAACAAATTTCGAACTCGGACAGTGGATTATCTGCTGATTTATTATCTAATTACCTTTGTTTGCTTCTAACCACCTTCCCAGCTATATATGTACACCTGTTTTTCTTCTGTCCACCTTCACAGCTATATATTTACACCCGTTTTTTGGAGGCAGTGAGAGGCGACCAGTGATAATGATGTAAAATGGTTGATTCTAGACTGACTATAATAACACTATTTAACTCTCTAAATACGGAATTCAGGTTAAATGAAATAGCCCACAAACCTTGCCCCCACCACCGGATAAATACAATTTGTTATTCTTTATTCATTTTCGTGAACCAGTTTACCAAATATAATCATCTTGTTTCAACCTAATATATAGTTCAAATTTAACGAATGGCGGACCCAATTACTGAAGGACAGACGGATATGGCCGATCTATAAAGAAAACAATCAGCAAAATGAGTGTTAAAAGAGTGGTCACATAAATGAAATCATTTTTAAGAGAATGGTACCCCGTACATTTAAAATCATGTAAAACATGATTCCGTTACTATTTATTCAATGAATAATATACATGAACTCATGCTAATTTAAAAATGAATTTGGTTTCTCTAGCTATATAAGCGTGAACTGCTGGCTGCGCGTGAAAAGATTGTTTATTACTTAGATTACCACATCTGTTTATATCGCCCATAATGCCCAGCATTGCTGACAATATCCAGTTTCATGCATCACAGATAACGGTATGCCCGGCCATCCCCTCGCCTACGCGCATTGCAGAAGACGAAATGCACCACCCACCCCACTTCATCCATCACAGGGTACATGTAGCCATCCTACAAAAGTTGATTGAAATATCAAATTTGCAATTCCTAACGTAAGGGTCACATAACATATGATCGATTTCCTGTGCTAAATATCATTTCATTTTTTGACGGTATTTATTGTGACATTAAATGAAAATACATTCATTGAGTGGTGATTGGAAATAAAAAATCAAGAACTAGTGGACTTCGCATAGAATTAGTGATTCCTGTAAACAATTCTTGGACTTTCGTTAGTTAATATTAACAGTTAATTTGTGCAGGAAACATATTACGACTTGTCCATACAGTTTTACCGTGTTCCAGTTCTAAAGTCATAACCACTTGTGACTGCCAGCTAGTTGTATATCTTAATATTTTGACTGCCAGCTAGCTGTATGTCTTACTATTTTGACTGCCAGCTAGCTGTATGTCGTAATATTTTGACTGCCAGCTAGTTGTATGTCTTAATATTTTGACTGCCAGCTAGTTGTATGTCTTAATATTTTGACTGCCAGCTAGCTGTATGTCTTAATATTTCATTACGTATGATGGTCAACATACAGACAAATCTAACTCGTGTATGCACATTTCAAGATGTACATGTATGGAATATTTGAGAAGTTGTATATACTAATTATAACATTGTTTTGTTCGTTTTGACACATTATATCTAATTGACAAGGCCTTATACATTAATAAAGAAAACACCTTGATAGTCGCGAGCTTTAGTATTGAGACGTATGTTTTTGTGACTAAAAGAATTAGTCCATAGTCAAACAATAAAATCCACAATTTAAGTGCTGAATTTATTTTTCATGGACGGCTAATAGCCTTTCCGTAGTGAATGGTAATGTGTTTGTAAGCAGAAAAATGTCATTTATTCTGGAAACATCAAGATCAGCCCGGATATTGTTACCTTACTAATGAGAAATAAAATCATTTTTCAAAAGTGTTCGACAAACAGGAATTTTTGATTACCTCTATTCCCTCGTCCCAAAACGAAACAGACGTAAACATTCTATACAAAGGGCTGACGGTAGCTTGAAAATAAATTTGGCAAAATACTGACATTCCATGCTCAAGCCAACAATGTTTGTGATCTTTTCACCTCACCAGCATGGCGCATGTCACCCAGGAGTGATTTATACCAGTTCCAGACTCGGCGCGGAATCGTGTAACACGCAGGGGGGTAAAGAGCGCTAATTTTGTCACGTAATCGGCAATTGACGTCTCGTCACGTGTGTAGACAAGCCGTTTTGCATGTGGTTGGCGGGTTCTGCCAAAATCTGTGAAATTTTTGTTCCTTTCATCATTTCCTAATACTTTTCCTACTAGTAGAAAAGATAATGTTTCAAAGAACTATTTCTGATTTTGTGTTCTTTTCTTGCACAGATTTTAAACGCTTTCCTTTTCAAAGAGATCAAACAGTGACAAAATCAAATTCAAAGGCGACAACGTTGTAAAGCCTGCTCTTTTTAAGGGCTCTAATTCGCAGATATCCTTTGTATAATATTGTGAAGCTCGTCACATTCAAGCAGTATTATAAAATAGAAAATAACTATTTCTAAATGTATTTTATTTTGCACCATATGAAAACTTCAGCAAAGCTTTATCCCGCAAAAACAATAAATCTCTGGGACTGCTTTTGATGCAAATTCAGTTAGATGATGAAGATGGTTTCTATTTTTATCTCAGTCGATCGAATGCATAGAAATCGTACAGACAAGATGAACAAATAGAGACACATTTTCTAGAGCTCGAAATCCAGTTTTAATTAATGATCGGTGCACATTCGAAATTCTTAATAAATGGATCGAAAAGTAGCGACCTTGCAAATATAAATAAATGATGTTATTTGTCTAAATCAATTCGGCCACCGCCCCCTTATTTATACTGGGCCCCCCCCCCCCCCGTAAAAGAAGTATTCAGCATTAGCGTCCCCATCGATAATCTCACCACACTCCGGGGTGAGGGGTGTTCTACCGCTGGTCTAAATAGTGATGCCAATGCTGATATTTCTTTTAATGATATAATGGAAATAAAACAAACTCTGACGTAATTACGATGTTTCTATTTTCGATGAAATTTTTCTCATAATAAAAGACCATAAAATTATGCATTTGTATATGAGATTATTCAATTTTTTTTTTTTACTTCAAATAAAGTTTGAAATTGAGAGAGAGAGAGAGAGAGAGAGAGAGAGAGAGAGAGAGAGAGAGAGAGAGAGAGAGAGAGAGAGAGAGAGAGAAAGAGAGAGAGAGAAGAGAGATTCTTTCATTCTCATATCATTCTCACATCAATCCGTTGCATCACCGTACCAACAGTTGTTTTATTTAAAATACCAGTCTATTCCCAATTCCCTCAACCAATAAAAACCATCTTGCCCCGCACCAGATACAGTATATCATTTTGAGTGATACGTGATACGCATGCTGTGTGACAGCTTTATTTCCCAGCAACTCTAAAAGCCTTCACTTCAGATAGCGGCTCTCTGCTGCTGAGAATAAACAGGGTTATTTACGTTACATTTTTTTTTACATGTTATATGAAATGAGATAGTGTACCGAAGTCAATTCGATTTTGGAGATTTGATCTTATCAATGGAACAATATGCGTTTTCGACATGGACTATCGAATAGGTGTGTATTTTATTAAGCGAGTGGTTAATTTATCTATTATTCCGTCTACCATTATCTTAGCTCGTCCTCCATTTTGTGTTTATATATATATATATATATATATATATATATATATATATATATATATATGCATAGGTATTACTTGCGAGCTGTAGGTGGTATTAGCTTTTGATATGCTTGAATTGTTCTCTCATTAGTCCATTGTTCAGTACTGAAATCAAATCATGTAGCAGAAAAACTGAAGAATGGGTAGGCCTTTGTATGTATGTATGTATGTATGTATGTATGTGTGTGTGTGTGTGTGTGTGTGTGTGTGTGTGTGTGTATGTATGTATGTATGTATGTATGTATGTATGTATGTATATGTGTGTGTGTATGTATGTATGTATGTATGTATGTATGTATGTATGTATGTATGTATGTATGTATGTATGTATGTATGTATGTATGTAGCTAGGTAGTTAGATACGTATGCATGTGGGTAGATAGGTTGGGATGTTGGAAATCGTCTGATATGTGTAGGTAACACCCATCCATCACAGCTTCTACCTCTCTATCAATTCACCTTTACTTCTACACTGAAAATAGTGCGTGATTGTTACTTTTCTTTCCGTCACTAATGTTGTTTATGTGAAAGGGGTTTTACAAAACATAGTGTTTTCCACGATCTTCATTTCTAAAATCTCAATTTTCTTAAATTGGGATACAAGGCAGATTCATTTATAATTGTGCCTCTTGGTTGAAAGATAGGTACAAACATACACAGTATGACATAATTTGATAGCAATGAACTTTATCGATGTCACTTAAGGGGCCAGCTGGCTTTCTTAAGAAAGGAATATTTTAGTTCCATTTTAAATGGATATTCCATTAACGTTCTTGTTTTCAAATTACATTGCTAAAAGAGGAAATTAAAAACAACAAAAACTTTGACATAGTTTGGAATAACACCACCACCATCAATGCTACTACTACTGCTACTACTACTACTACTACTGCTACTACTACTACTACTACTACTACTACTACTACTACTACTACTACTACTACTACTACTACTACTAATAATAATAATAATAATAAACGTTTCCAACTAGAATTAGAGAAACAAAGAGATAACAGTATTTTTTCATCAAGGTTTGTGCATTTCTGCATTGTTACTATGCAATGGAATATGAATCAAATGTAATTTCTATGAATTTTGTGTTTGTTATCAATATGACATATTTTCAAGGAATGAACCCTGTGTGATCATATACTAATTCACATTTTACACGGTTGTGTTTATGCACACACACACACACACACACACACACACACACACACACACACACACACACACACACACACACACACACACACACATGTGATTATATATATATATATATCCTGCATATCATATACAATATTTTATATTCAAGTTTAAAAAATACATATTTAAAGCCGTACGATGCAAACGATACGCAAAGCACATCAAAACCTGCCTTTTATCCCAAGTCAATATTATTTATATATACAGAACGGCCCTTTTATCTCAAGTCAATATTATATTTGCAAAACACAACAAAAAAGCCCTTTTCGTCTAAGTCAATAATATATACATATAGCTCAGCAAATCATCCTTTGTATCGCTGGTCATAACAATATTCACAAAACCTAGCCCCTGAATACCAAGTCAATACTATATACACAAAACCTAGCAAAGAAGCCCCTTGATACCAAGTCAATACTATATACACAAAACCTAGCAAAACAGCCCCTTAATACCAAGTCAATACTATATACACAAAACCTAGCAAAACAGCCCCTTAATACCAAGTCAATACTATATATACAAAACCTAGCAAAACAGCCCCTTAATACCAAGTCAATACTATATACACAAAACCTAGCAAAGAAGCCCCTTGATACCAAGTCAATATTACATACACAAAACCTAGCAAAGAAGCCCCTTAATACCAAGTCAATATTACATACACAAAACCTAGCAAAGAAGCCCCTTAATACCAAGTCAATATTACATACACAAAACCTAGCAAAGAAGCCCCTTAATACCAAGTCAGTACTATATACACAAAGCCTAGCAAAACAGCCCCTTAATACCAAGTCAATACTATATACACAAAGCCTAGCAAAGAAGCCCCTTGATACCAAGTCAGTACTATATACACAAAACATAGCAAAACAGCCCCTTAATACCAAGTCAATACTATATACACAAAACCTAGCAAAGAAGCCCCTTAATACCAAGTCAATACTATATACACAAAACATAGCAAAGAAGCCCCTTGATACCAAGTCAGTACTATATACACAAAACATAGCAAAACAGCCCTTAATACCAAGTCAATACTATATACACAAAACCTAGCAAAGAAGCCCCTTGATACCAAGTCAATACTATATACACAAAACCTAGCAAAGAAGCCCCTTGATACCAAGTCAATACTATATACACAAAACCTAGCAAAGAAGCCCCTTGATACCAAGTCAATAGAATGAGTCATGTTAAGCATACTACAAACGATTGGTATTTGAAAAGAAAGGCCAACTATTAAACGTCAGATACAGTAGAGTATAATCCCACAGGCAACTATATCTTCGTCAGTTGAGATGTGTACATTATTATATATAATGTTCACCGCACATTCCTGTGTTATACCCCACTTTGTACCCCTAGTTTTAATTCGAAATCGAGGATGCGTAGCCACCATTAAAGCAGATTGATTCGTAGCTCCATGTTTGACGGAACGAGACAGTCTTTGAATAAATAACCATGAAACCAAAGCAACTGTACGAACGATTTAAAGTTCATCCTTCGAAAAACATTGTAAATATTAGCTTTTCTCAGGGAAGAACACAATTTACTTAGAGGACTAAAGACAACGTTCATAAATATAGCTATGGTACAGAGAGGATTGTATTTACGTGAGAATGTATTGGAAAAATGCAACCTGTAAAATGTATAATTTGTTTTCATCGTGTAAGGGAAATGGAGTTTTCTAGTGAGTCGTGTACCGCATCAGTTTTCTGTCACCTAAGAAAAGCTATATTGCATGTTCCTCTCCGATGATAACATATTGTGAACACTGCCGATCGAACTCATTCGATAAGAAAAAGATCTCGACCATACCTTTCCAAAACGTCTGATTGACTAGGAAAAAAAGGGAATAAAGTTGGGCACGTGTGTATTTGCAGCCTTATTTATAGTCTTTTCTTCAGATATGATTGAAAAAGTTCTTTTTATTCATCCTCTCCTAGAAGAAAATCAGTATATGAAATGGGATAGCGTTATTCAACATCTCCTGTCAGATTCGTTAAGAGTATTACCTGGAAGAAACTTGCTTGTCAAGCACTTGCCATGAATCAGTGCCGTTGAGAAGCACACAATGATTCCTTACGCAAAGAAACTTGGATTTAAAAGTGACTGCTTATTTTCGGCCTAAACGATTTTTTGTCAGAAGGATAATTTATGACTTTTAGATAGT
The DNA here is from genome assembly GCA_029339505.1 of Unio delphinus. Classification (NCBI taxonomy): domain Eukaryota; kingdom Metazoa; phylum Mollusca; class Bivalvia; order Unionida; family Unionidae; genus Unio; species Unio delphinus. The sequence continues at coordinate 10,130,755 of JAQISU010000017.1, read as the reverse complement.
CCGCGTATTATTGATGCTTATTTCATTGCACTGAGCCTGTGGACTTCACGTGTTTTCTTTTCCAGATTGTATTAAAGAGCTCCCTTGATTACAAGGCTGGGATTGGATCGAAGACGATCACGTGACTTACGTGCAGTCGATACGGGCGATGAATTGGAGTATAGAATGTCAGACAGCGAAAGGAATGAAATAAATTTTAGCCATCAAGACATGCAGAAGACTGGATATTACGGGCATACTCAAGCTTACCATTCATATTATCCTACTGAAAATGGCTTCTCGTATGACACCCCTACAAGTGGGAACTTTGGGGACCCTAGCCCGTCACCTCCAGTATCGGATTACTACACTCAGGCATCTTGTGGAATACCCAATAACCACCCAGGCCCCACCCAGGGGGATTATAGTCCATCGCAATATGGCGATGGATATCCAAACCAGTGCATGCAAAATCGGAATATTGTTTGTAATCAGTCCGTGGGGTCAACGAACCCCGCACCCGGGGGGTTGAAAAATCGAGAGATTTACCCATGGATGAAGGAATCTCGACAGCACGCTAAACAGAAGCAGCAACAGCAGCAGCAGCAGCAACAGCAGCAACAACAACAACAACAGACGCATTCTGGATCAGGTAGGAACAGTACTTTGCTGATATACGTGGTTATCATTTTGTGCCTTTTATAAAAAAAACAACGTTGGTATTGTTGTTGTCGTTATTATTATTATTATTATTATTATTATTATTATTATTATTATTATTATTATTATTATTTCAGGAAATGCCGCTATTTTAGCGTTATATCAACATTTGATAGAAAACAGTTGCCAGTTTTTTCAGAATTTCACTTTTACATGCAAGTTTTTTTTTCTCTTTCGTCTTTTTCTTTTGAATTTGAGCTTAATAATAGGTGACATTATGATACTGGTAAAATCACTCTGTCATATTATATTGTTAGTGGAGATCAGAATTTATACCTATCTCATTCTAATGTTTAAACAATATGAAGATTACAAATATATGAACCAGTTTAATGCTTGAAGTATGTATACAAGTTATAGAGACCCGGTTAATCTTTGAAGTATGTATACAATCTACATAGACCAGTTTAATTTTTGGTATGTTTAGAAGTTATAGAAACCAGTTTAATATTTGAAGTTTGTATACAAGTTATATAGAGATGCGGTTCATCTTTGAAGTATGTATGCAATTTATACAGACCAGTTAAATGTGTGAAGTATGTACAGAAGAAGTTATAGAAACCAGTGTAATTTTTGGTATTTATTGAATTTATAGAGACAAGTTTAACTTTTGGTATTTATTAAAGTTATAGAGATCAGTTTAATTTTTGGTATTTATTGAAGTTATAGAGATCAGTTTAATTTTTGGTATTTATTGAAGTTATAGAGACAAGTTTAATTTTTGGTATTTATTGAAGTTATAGAGATCAGTTTAATTTTTGGTATTTATTGAAGTTATAGAGACAAGTGTAATGACTGAAGTATGTATACAAGTTATAAATACCAGTTTATATTTCAGATATAAATAAACTAACATAATATTCGCATATCTTTAATAGTTTGGGGAGTTATTTACTTACAAAGTGTTTATCAATGTCTGTTTATTTATCTGTCTCTACCATCTATATTGGCATTTAGTGATTATATTAGCTATTGATGATATTCTGTATCATCAAACATTTGTCATTTATTGCTTCTCTCGTATATTCATAGACAAATATGATATTCTGTCATTCCTTACATCTATTAATTCAACGATAAACCGTTTTACATATGTAAATAGTGTTGGGTTTGATTTTTTTTAATAGAAATCTTTGCAAATGTACAGCAGTTTATTAAAGAAACAAATGATTTGTGTAAAAGAGAGAAGCAAGTCTTGAATCATTTACCAAATAACACAAAATTAAAAATGTATTGTAGATGTACAGGGAACAACTCTTCAGCGTGTCCTTACATGTCTGAGTAATACCCTGGAACAAGAACCGAAACAGCAACAAATCAACATGAGCTAGAATTCTCTGATAAAAGAGAATAGATTTACAAACACACAACTCGGAAGCATACTTTTCCTCTTAATACACTGCTGTACGCTTGAACGTGTAAACATCAGGGACGAAATGCAGTCATACACAGTACTAATATAAAACGTGTAAACATCAGGGACGAAATGCAGTCATACACAGTACTAATATAAAACGTGTAAACATCAGGGACGAAACGCAGTCATACACAGTACTAATATAAAACGTGTAAACATCATGGACGAAATGCAGTCATACACAGTACTAATATAAAACGTGTAAACATCAGGGACGAAATGCAGTCATACACAGTACTAATATAAAACGTGTAAACATCAGGGACGAAACGCAGTCATACACAGTACTAATATAAAACGTGTAAACATCATGGACGAAACGCAGTCATACACAGTACTAATATAAAACGTGTAAACATCAGGGACCAAATGCAGTCATACACACATTACTATATATATATATATATATATATATATATATATATATATATATATATATATATATATATATATATATATATATATATATATATATATATATAAACAACTGATCGTTAGGTAGGATATTAAAATCTAGTAAAAGCAACAATGGCATTTGGAGATAGGGAAATAATTAGCTGAACAACACAACAACGCATTCATAAATAAAAGTGATGTTATTTGTTTGAAATGGTGTTATATGTGTCAGTGGCATTTTCCCCTTTTGATATGGTGTTATAAATGCAGGGGTGTTTTGGCTTTTGATATGGTGTCATATATAGAAATGGTGTTTTGGCTTTTGATATGATGTCTTGGCTTTTGATATGGTGTCATATATAGAAATGGTGTTTTGGCTTTTGATATGGTGTCTTGGCTTTTGATATGGTGTCATATATAGAAATGGTGTTTTGGCTTTTGATATGGTGTCTTGGCTTTTGATATGGTGTCATATATAGAAATGGTGTTTTGGCTTTTGATATGGTGTCATATATAGAAATGGTGTTTTGGCTTTTGATATGGTGTCTTGGCTTTTGATATGGTGTCATATATAGAAATGGTGTTTTGGCTTTTGATATGGTGTCATAAGTTGTATTTATTTTATTCTTTATTTAGTTGGTGAAATAACTGGTGGTAGTATTATGGTTTTGGGCATAATGCAGTGGTGTTTTAGCTTTTGATATGGTGTCATATATAGAAATGGTGTTTTGGCTTTTGATATGGTGTCATTTATGTTTAATCATCTTTTATTTAGGTGACGAAATAAATGGCGATAATATTATAGTTTTTTATATGGTGTAATAAAAGGCAGTTTATGTTATTATTTTTATATGGTGTAAGTTCAACAGATTCTGATAATGCAAGATCACAAATATTTTCTACATAAATGAAATTATACTTTTTAAAGCGTAAGTATACGTTTACTTCTCGATGTGTTTCTTGATTCTATTGTAACATACTATCTCCAAATGTTTACGTAGAACCTTTACATCGGACTCCTGTGTCCGTCCAATGCGTGAACAATCCACGACAGTCGACACATGTTTCATTTATCAATCAGTCAGCGTTGAAAGACTAGTCAAAAGAGATAATTTCAGACCATGTTTTAACACTACGCACTGAAGCATTAATCTATCTTTTGCTTCATTTCACTTTTTTCTTGGGACCATCAGTTAGATGTAGTCTTATACTAATGTTGACAATTGATGATTAAGCCCGAATTCCTGCTGTTATAGTTACACATACATCCGCTGTTTTGCCCTCTGAGGTTATTAATGAATTGTATTTTCAATGATCGGGACTTGGAAAAGCGATTTGACCTTTGAACCAATATTAAAATTAGAATAAGTTAATAATAATAATAATAATAATAATAATAATAATAATAATAATAATAATAATAATGGGAGGAGGATGTGCCTGTAATAAAAATCCAATGTTATCGCATATTATATTGTCTTTATGTATTTTCAAGTCTCATTCAAAATATAGTTTTTCTGATGATGATTTCGTTAAGAGTCATTATTAACACAAAAATATTCTCTTGACTTCTGATAGGTATTTGACATAAAATAGATCGATGAAACAAATTAGCTAAAGGTTGATAGTTTTCATCAGAATTACCTAAGTAAATAAATTAGGACATACGACTAAATAGGACACTTGCTAGGTAAAATACTTGCTTTAAATTCATAGCGCATATTCTCATTTTCCTTATCTGTTTATCTTTGTGCCTGTTGAATCGTTCATCACATGGGATTATTAACTTGATATTTGAAAGAAAACTTACAGAGTTACAGACCAGTTTCATTTCGTTATACTACTAACATTTGTATCATATATATATATATATATATATATATATATATATATATATATATATATATATATATATATATATATATATATATATATATATATATATATATATATATATATATATATATATATATATTGTTTATTGTGCTTAAGTTAAACTTGTCCCTCTCGTGAAAATACCAGTATCAAAATAATTCTTATTTAATATCAATTATGTACTCACCAGCCTTATGCTAAAAGATATGCAAGAAACATGGGTACATTTAATAATTGCAATAATATTTCACGTTATATATATATATATATATATATATATATATATATATATATATATATATATATATATAGAGATAGATAGATAGATAGATAGATAGATAGATAGATAGATAGATAGATAGATAGATAGATAGATAGATAGATAGATAGATAGGATCAAGTTAGAAACGGATATAATTATAAAGATGATGCATACTGGAAAGTCGTAACTATTGCCACAGCTAAAGATAAGAAAATGCATTACAAAATTTGCATACAATTTATCTTTACTAAGTTCAACTATTATATCTTCAAATAAAGTATGGGGCCTTATTTACAAATTGCGCATAACAAATAATGTAAAAACAGTAATAAAACACTTTTGCTTAGTTTAAAATTATGTTTGTAAACTAAAATTTAATCAGGCCGTCCTTTTCGAAAGCAATTTTGGCCTTAATCTAACATCTTGTTCTCGTACTCGTCTTCAATATTGTTGTTTTTCTGTGCTAAATGAAGTAGTTTTATATTCTCGTATGCAACAGCGTGTAAATTTTGGCCTTGTCCACCAGCCACTACTTTTGTATCTTTGGCATGCACAGGCTTAGAACAGAAAAAGACTATTGTTCATTTCCTGACATGTTTAACACACCCCCTCGCTATATGTGTCAGGTACAAGATAAATGTCGATAGGCGATACGTAGACCTAAGGCCAAGTCAACCTTGAACGTGCATCGTTTATATTCATATTACTTTAAGTATCTAGACATGTGGATAACTTAGCTGTCAAAGCGTTTCGTCTTAAATAAAAAAAAGTAAATTGGATTGGGACAAAAATAAGAAATTAACTTTGTACCATGACATTATTATTATTATTATTATTATTATTATTATTATTATTATTATTATTATTATTATTATTATTATTATTATTATCATTATTATTATTATTATTATTATTGTTGTTGTTATTATTATTATTATTATTATTATTATTATTATTATTATTATTATTATTATTATTATTATTATTATTATTATTATTATTATTGTTGTTGTTGTTGTTATTATTATTATTATTATTATTATTATTATTATTATTATTATTATTATTATTATTATTATTATTATTAACTGTCTTTTGAATAGTAGTATAAAGCTTGTACATGTTTGATATTTATAACAGAAGTTAAAACGGTTCTAAAATACAATTATATAATTAAAAGATGTTACAGGAAAACAACTGCTTTCTCGTTAGAGCAGCACTGACGTTGCTTGATGCGAGGACTTGTCTGTTTACAATATCACTGGAACAATAGTGAATCAGATCTGTGTAGATGAAGGAATATCTATAATTACTTCATTACTTTATAACTGATTTCAATATTTTAGGATGGTACTTTGGAACATATAATAAAAATGTTATAAATATTCTCAGTTTTTGTTGTTGTTATAATTAATACGTTCTTTGTATTTATGCATTTAATCACTTTATGAAAATGTTAAAACATGTGTCAGAATTTTCACACTCGAATAGAAATGGAGCAATATCTCCTCCAATAAGGACCACATAATTTGCACCTAAATCCCGCTGAAAATTCATTAATATTTCATAATTAATGCAAGTATTGCAAATATTTTGTGCACATAGTGTATATGTATAATTTTCACCTAAATCCCGCTGAAAATTCATTAATATTTCATAATTAATGCAAGTATTGCAAATATTTTGTGCACATAGTGTATATGTATAATTTTCACCTAAATCCCGCTGAAAATTCATTAATATTTCATAATTAATGCAAGTATTGCAAATATTTTGTGCACATAGTGTATATGTATAATTTTCACCTAAATCCCACTGAAAATTCATTAATATTTCATAATTAATGCAAGTATTGCAAATATTTTGTGCACATAGTGTATATGTATGTATGTATGTATGTATGTATGTATGTATGTATGTATGTATGTATGTATGTATGTATGTATGTATGTATGTATGTATGTATGTATGTACATACGTATGTACGTATGTATGTATGTATTATGTATGTATGTATGTATGTATGTATGTATGTATGTATGTATGTATGTATGTATGTATGTATGTATGTATGTATGTATGCATGCATGCATGCATGCATGCATGCATGCATGCATGCATGCATGTATGTATGTATGTATGTATGTATGTATGTATGTATGTATGTATGTATGCATGTATGTATTCAAGGTAAATCAGTTTGATTATCAGTTTCTTAAATAATAATAATAATAATAATAATAATAATAATAATAATAATAATAATAATAATAATAGAAATAATAATAATAATAATATAATCACAACAATACTACAACTACTACTAATACTACTACTACTACTACTAATAATAATAATACTAATTATTATTATTATTATTATTATTATTATTATTATTATTATTATTATTATTATTATTATTATTATTATTATTATTATTATTATTATTGTTGTTATTATTATTGCGGATATTTTAGAGAGTTGTGTATATCATACATTTAGTCTGTCGTGTATGAGTGAAGTGTATTATCTGTAAGACGTTTACGTCACATGAATTGGGAATCATCGGACCGTGACCATGAAATGGATGTACAAGATGATACGTTTTAATTATTATTATCATCATAAATTCTCATAATATGTGAAATGCTTTCATATAGAACCAACTGAGGTTACTGAAATTAATCAATTGCATTTAAAATGACAGATAAACATGTTGGACCCTATATATTGCTTTCATATATCACTAGTTTTGAAATAGCTGAGGTTATTATAAATTCATTTCGCTGCATATTATCTTTAATAGCATTGATATTTTACGATTCATGCTTTATGAATGTTCCACATTTCTTGTTATCTAAAAATTAAATAAAAAAAAATGTTTCAGTGTAGAGTACTAGTGCTTTTGATTTACGCAGATCTTAAGACGCGCCAAAGTTCTGCCAAATTACGATTATTTATGTCAACATGACATGCAGTGGTCCAGAAAAGTGTTTTTGCACGTTTTGGTAATGCAAATATGTGCCTGTTCACGTGCAGCCATATAAATAGTGACGTGCAAATGTTAGATTTTTCAGATAAGCAAGCGTATATTTACATATTTATTTTGGGTTTTGTTAAGAAACTTAATTCTGTAAAATTTATTTTCGTAACGTAATATAAGTTTATACTTGTTCACTTGTTATGTTGGATCTAAATCCCCTGTTTACAAAAAATAGCATTGATTCACTTAAGTTTGAAAACGTTGGATCCTCCGAGCTGTTTAGACCTATAATATGTTTACTTTTCGTAATATTTTGAAATACGCTTTCGGTTTTCGAATAAAGTTAATAAAACCTATTTTAAGTATAGCAGAAAATATGCTTGAGAAATACGTGCATTAAAAAAAAACAGCATCAGTTTGTATATCTAGCTTTAAAGCTAACTGCCTGAGAAAATGTTGTTCCGCGCATATCGTATCATTCCATGCTATGCAGACAGTAAACTACATATATTACATATTTGTAATATGCCAGAAAACCCTATTCATATAATAATCGTGAAATAAGGATATAAATATAACAGTTAATTGTCTCGGTTTCCCAAATTCTCCAATAAAAATGCAAACCGCGAATTACACGACTTGGATTATTATTTAGCATTTACTTGTTTTTACTAGTTTCGACCTTCTATCCATGTCTACAACGTGTGTGTCTTTATAGAAGCAGGAACAAGCTACTGCTTCGTAGTAGTCAATTTTTTTTAATCGTGTACAAATGTATGTATGATAAATGATTGACTCTTCGGCACTTCAAAGTGAATACCGTGCCATAATATTAAAATCCTAAATATCTCAACAAGTCTAAAACCAGCATGGTAATATCTTTCTGCCAAATCTCTCCCTTTTTTTAAATGAAATTTCTTCGTTTTATACTGAATAGTTTACTATTATTTACTGGAAAAGGTAGACAGGCGTGGTTTTAATTTATCAGTTTGAACACCCTCTAAAACCGAGTCTGTACTCGGTACATTTGATGATAAACTTTCTATATTGTTAAACATAAAGGAAATGTAAACATAACGGATTTGTCTATCCTCATTCATGTATCCATTGGATCTTCAGTTAATAGTACCATGACATCATAAGCATTATATTATTATTATTATTAACCTTTAGTCTGTGGAGTGACCACACCTGTGAATCGTTGCCACCAACGTACGTTTCTTACTAATTTACTAACGGATATAACTGTGTCTATTTTGCAATCAACTGTGATTTTTTTAAGCGATTTCTTTCAATAGATGCGAGATTTAAAATGTTAAAACAATTTACAATAATCGATATATGACGATGCATTGCCCGTCTATAATCTTAGGATTATTACAGAGGTATTATGTATTTAAAAAAACGAGTTCGCAATCCTGCGCATTAAAAGGTCATATCATATAATTCAGTCCTCTTTAAAGGTTATTTTTTTTACTTTACTTACTTTCTTATTTCACACACACACACACACACACACACACACACACACACACACACACACACACACACACACACACACACACACACACACACACACACATATATATATATATATTCATTCTAGATTTGGAAAATTAGTTTGTTGGTTGTTAACAACACTTTTAGCACATTATTGGAGATTTTATGGGATATAAGAACCTTTCTCAAGGACGCCTGAAAATATTGCTAACGTAGTAAGTCAACACCTATGATTTAGATATGTTATCCTCTAATTTTGTTCTCTTGACTACAAAGATATGTATTGATAGAATTTAGTTTTGAACAATAAATAGAGTAAAAAATATCTAGTTACAGTCTGATGTTCTGTCTAGTCTAACAATACATATAGTACACACGTACCGCATGTCACATAAATGTGAGATTTGTTGACTATAAATGAAAATAAAGTTCAAAGTAAAATAGACACATTTATAACACATGTTGTCTGTACGTTAGCGTTTCCTGTTCATTTCTTTTCTCTCTGGGAATCTGTATGTTTGAAAACCTGACTGGTATGCGTTGTATGAGGTTAAACTATAGATTCATTTCTCGCCGAATTTGATTTGTTAGTTAGGGCGTATTGCTTTTCTCATTTCTTACACTCAAAACAAAGTATTGACAAAAACGGCGATGAGCCATATATTCTTTTTCGCGGACATGAAAGAAAGATATGTTTTCTTGGTCTGTTTTTCTTGTCAGAGGTAAAGTCTTGGAAACACTTCCAAGATAACGAGTATAACATATGGCCATGCTTGCAGACCAGGTCTGGATGGTTTGTTGTGCTAGAATGCGTAACATAGACGCTTGTCTTCACTTCAGTAAAGCTGCATTTCATTTTGGAAAGAAGCATTTTTTTTCTTTCTTTATGACCATTGAGATGTACTCTTTTGTTTGATTTTATGCAAATCTATGTTCTTTACTTTCTTTCTAATAAAGTCTCACTTAATCATTTGATGAAAACAGTAGACGAATGCTGCTTAAATGATGTCGATGGCTTAGTATAAATATATATTAATAATCCAAGCCAGATCAATTTACTAAATATTTATCACAGTTTTACGAAATAAACATGAAACGTTCGTATGAAATGAAGAAAGAAATACAACGAATAATCAGAGAACACAATCTAATGAGATTGGTAATTTTGCTTTTTTTCACATGCGAAATGTCGGTTTTCGCACGTCTTTCAATAAACAGGTAAAATTAAACAGTTTAACATTTTATTGGAAGTAAAATTGGTGCGGTACGACATAAGGGACAGCCCTTTGTTTCATTTTCTTATTTAGCAATCATAAGTCGAAAGTGCGTATTTTTATTTTTTTTATCTCAGACGTCAGATGGTAACCTTTCGTTTCACGACAAAATACACGAAAGTGACACGTCCTGCTTTGCTTTCGTCTAACTCTTCTCTTATTTATTTAATATGGTCTCGACCGCTTTTCTTGTGTGTTTTCTCACGTTATCTGTTGCTAACTGTATTATGGGCATGGCTAGGAAATCTTTACAACCAGCAAAAGGTGTATCAAATATTGTCTGAATTAGGGCAAACACTTCGTCGCTGTTGGTACTGTGATTGATTATCTCTTCATTTCCACAAAGTCTTTCATACAACTTTTTGCCCATCTCCATTTTTAAATCGGTTAGCGAATGAAGCTGAATTTAATCGATCACGCTGTCCTCTCTATGAATATGTTTAAATCCAGGCAACATATAAACGCTAATGAAAGATTGTGTCTTCAGAAGACACAATCGACCCATTTACATATCACTTGCTGGCATGCATACAAAAAGACAATTAAATTACAATTACGTTTTTTTTGTTTATCTTTCAACAGTTTTAGTTTGGTTTGAAAATGTATACTCTTTGCTATTATTATTATTATTATTATTATTATTATTATTATTATTATTATTATTATTATTATTATTATTATTATTATTATTATTATTTCCAGAGCCCACCAAGAGAGCAAGAACAGCCTACACAAGTGCACAGTTGGTGGAACTCGAAAAGGAATTCCATTTTAATCGATACCTCTGTAGGCCAAGACGTATTGAAATGGCAGCTTTGCTCAGCTTGACAGAACGACAGATAAAAATATGGTTTCAAAATAGAAGGATGAAGTACAAGAAGGAGCAAAGACACCATAAAAATAATTGTGAGAAGGGGTTTTCCTCGTCGAAGCCAGATGGCAGTCTCTCAGGGAGCGAAAGTGATAGCCAAGCTTCTTATTCTGGAGGTCAAGATTCGATGAGTGACTGCAGTGGTAGTAAGTCTCACCGAGGGGCAGCAAGCCCCGATATACCATCTGGTCATCAACAAATCACCCCTGTTCATTCACAGTCACCGCAAACTCCAAGTCCCATACAAAATCAACGATCTCAGCCTAATCTTTCCAGCATAACTCAATTTCCTTCACCCAAGAATGGGATGTATCACACATCCCAAAGGAGTCCCCAGTGCCTAAAACAAAGTGCATCACCTATTCCGCAACAAACACCCCACAGCAGCAGCATGGGGATGGATGGAATGAACGGCATGGGTAATATGAATATGAGCTTCAGCATGCATAATTCAGTGCAAAATCATTATTTTCCAGTGAGCCAGAATTCTCATGCATATTATAACGGTCAGCACTATATGACCGCCTCTCACATATACCCGGACATGACACATATGGAAGACCCGGATCAATATCAAACGAGCTCGGGTCACATGACCTCTCAAAATATGACATGTGCAGTTGGAAGTGTAAACTGTTATCCTCAGGGCTCTTATGATTATGTACCTAAACTTACTCATTTATAGACTTATTATTTGATGTTAAAGAGACTGAAGATATATAGCATTTACAGTTTCATGTGCAAGTATGAAAAAAAATACGTTTTGATATTTTAATTTGTAAAGTTTTCTTTTTCTGACGCAAAAGTACAAGGTAAATGGCGCTGGACATCCTCCAAAAGTGCTTATTTTGACGGAACTGTTTTAATCAGACTCGGCAAATGTTACAGGCTGAACTGATCTAAATATTTTCTTTTTACACCTTTCGTAATATAGCGTTGGATAATAAGGAACGAATAGTTATGATTGCGCTATTCGATGCAAAAGTGAAATTTGTATATTTCTTTTCTATTTTTGTCTTAGAACAAAAGAAATTTAGATTTTTGCATTTATATACATAGCGTTTTGTTCTATTGCTGTTTTTTTTTAAAATTTAAACAAAAATCTTTATTTCTTGATATACATCAGTCCTGTATCAGGATGTAAACAACGGAGGAAATGCCCATCATCAAAATGTGTTCAGATTCTAGTTTGGATGAGAAGAAAGAGGGGTGGGGAGGGGACTTGGTAATATAGTTTACATGTACATTTTAAGTTAGAATATTTCACTAAACATAGCTGTCGGTCTTGTTTTACGAAGATTCGTATTTAGAAAAGGTTCGTCCTATGAATGACTCCACTTGCTTCCTATTCTTTCTTCTAAAGGAATTAATGTCAGGATTGTCTGATATTTTATAAGTCCATTCCTTACACCAGACTGAGAAATTGCTTGCAGTTTTGTCCATTTATCTTGAATTATTCGGATTAGTTTTGCTGTCATTAAGATATTAAGCTACTTTTAATTATTTCTAAATCGTCTAAGTTAATTCCCTTTAAACGAGAAGATAACGCATTTATTTATAAGATTACTTCTTTTCATCCTCGTATCTATTGTTTTATATTTCTCATCATATTATCAACGTTACTTTCTTGATATGAATTAAAGTATTCCTTGGGTTTTATTTCATTTGTATCTCTTTTGATCATGTATGTTTTTTAAAAAAAAAGAAATCATTTTAGCCACATTTTATCTGATTAGTGTACGGGTTTTGTAGCGCATGATTTGTACTCTATGAAACTTGAGGTACAGAAATGACATGCCAGCCATCCAAAATTTTGATTTCTGACTCACCGATTTTCTTACTTTCTTCAAATGGTGTGTACATTAAGTAAAGTATGTCAAATAACCTGTGTGTATATATATATATATATATATATATATATATATATATATATATATATATATATATATATATATATATATATATATATATATATATATATATATATATATATATGCCACTCCACGACAATAACGTTTTTGTGTGTCAATCTAAAAAGACGACCGATTTAATTTAGAATAATTCACATACAAAATTAATTTTGCATTTGAACGTGGAGTTAGCTTCGGTCGATAATTAATTAATGCATTCAGTCAAATCAATTAACCCTACTATCCACCATGTGTCGTAAATAAAAATAGACACATATTACATGTGTGCTTTCGACTAAGTTTAAAGTTATTTATGTTGCGTGTTTGCAATTTTGCCAGTAATAAGTTTGACTGGAAAAATTGTTTTAGTTTTTAAAAGATCTGTTCTTCTGGTGACAAACTATTTTACAATTTAACTCTGAACCTAAACGGCTATAATTGGCTAATTGTGTATTTCATACTGACTCTATACTAAAATTAAACCGTAAACCTAAAGGGTCAATTATGTATTTCAAGCTGACTCTGTCCTAATTTAAACCGTAAACCTAAACGACAATAACATACCAATTATGTTATTCATATTGACGCTATCCTAAATTAAACCGTAGACCTAAAGGGCTGCAATATGTTAATTATGTATTTCAAACTCTGTCCTAAATTTAAACCGTAAACCTAAAGGGTCATAATAGGTCCATTTTGTATTTCGTATTGTCGCTATCATAAATTTAAACCGTAAACGTAAAGGGTTATAATAGACCAATCAATGTTATTTATACTGATTCTTCCATAAAGAGTATTAAAAAATAACCTAAAGGGTTATAATAGACCAATCATGTTGTTAATACTGATTCTTCCATAAAGAGTACTAAAAATATAACGTAAAGGGTTATAATAGATCAATCATGTTATTTATACTGATTCTTCCATAAAGAGTATTAAAAAATAACCTAAAGGGTTATAATAGACCAATCATGTTATTAATACTGATTCTTCCATAAAGAGTATTAAAAAATAACCTAAAGGGTTATAATAGACCAATCATGTTATTAATACTGATTCTTCCATAAAGAGTATTAAAAAAAATGTAAAGGGTTATAATAGACCAATCATGTTATTTATACTGATTCTTCCATAAAGAGTATTAAAAAATATAACGTAAAGGGTTATAATAGACCAATCATGTTATTTATACTGATTCTTCATAAAGAGTACTAGAAGTACGTATTATACTATATCCTTCTTTCTGGAAATAGATTCAACGTTTTTATCCCGAAAATTCTTTATTTTGTAACGCATTTAAAATTAAATTTTCCAGTCTTTATCAGTTAACTTTAACACTACTTTTTATTGTCTTCACATATGATGTAAACGTTTGAAGCAATTGTTTGTTTAATGTTTAACAATTCAAAAAGAAAATAGCAACAGGAATTCAGCGACAAATACTGTTGCTGTTGTATTAAGTGTTTATCAAAATAATTTCGTTGTGTGGGCCAGGATAAACTAAATAAGCAATTTCTTTCAAATACCATTAGCAAATTATTTCATTTCCGTAGATTGTACATACAGACCTATGGCTTTATCTGCCTTGTGAGGGAAGTAAGATGAGAACGTCATTGCAATCTTTTTATGGATTAAATGAAAAGTTTTTTTCTGATTTTAGGCCATATTATTTATATGTTATGATCTTTTGTTGCTTTCAATTGGTCCAAATCACAGACTGAGTTTGAATTGTTATGTCGAATATCAAATTGTTAAATATATTATAAGCAAATTAACTTAACCATGCGTACGTTGCAAAATATATCATCTGTTACCCACCCACCCCAAAAATTATAAACCTTTTTTAAACATTTATTTGTCTGAAACAAACAAGAGACAAAAATGTGATATGTATAATAGACATATTTAAAGGTCAGAATCCAGAATAGCATATTTCTATCAAAAGTCAAAATAAAAAAGTTGATATTAACGATTTACCGTACCAATTGAATAATTACATTTATTAACATCGATGATGATGAACCGATAAAGCGTAGTAAATGTGCAGAGACATAAAGCATTAAATTTCTACATTACAATAATTGCTATTTCCGTTCAACATTGACACAATCTAATATTTCAAATCGCACTTTCAAAACTCGCCTTTAATTACTGTTATATTTATTTCGTTCCATACTATGTTATCAGGGCGTTGTTTATAGTAACACTTTACAAATCACATCTCTTTCCTTTGTTGGAAAAAAAAATAATGTTCATTACCTAATTGTCCTTTTATGAGAGAGAGAGAGAGAGAGAGAGAGAGAGAGAGAGAGAGAGAGAGAGAGAGAGAGAGAGAGAGAGAGAGAGAGAGAGAGAGAGAGAGAGAGAGAAAGAGAGAGAGAGAGAGAGAGAGAGAGAGAGAGAGAGAGAGAGAGAGAGAGATTAATATTTTTAATATGTATCCAGTTTCACAGAGTTCAATAAAGTTCTTGCATACAGATTACAATTCAATGAACTCTGAAAACATGTTTCAATTTCACAGGGGAGGGGGATTACAGGTAATAGTTTGTGATTTTTGGACGGTCCTTTGAATGATTATATGACGTTTCAGCAAAGATTATATATTTTAAGCAGAGTCTAGCACATTGCATAATTGCAAAATTAGACAATATACGAACTAATTCCGAAATGAATAATAATGGAAAAGGTAGAAAATATTTGGAATAAAATAACAGAATCAATAAACAAAATACGGTAATATATCACTGGAAAGGCAATTTATTTGACATATTGTGCAAGCAATGATTAAGTAATGTAAAAATATATGAAACAGCAGCACTCAAGCGAAGACAAATTAATGAAATTATTAAAATATTGTTTAATGTAATATTCACTACTAGGGCATTATGGTATTTTTAAATTAATATACATGTAATTATTGATTTATTTGTTGTTGTTTTCGGTCTTTACTTAATTTTATTTTGTGTGAAATCCTACAAAGGTGTAGTTTTGTATTTGATGAAATGTACATCTCAGATTTAAAACGCCAGATAAGCCACATTAACTCTTTTGCTCAAATACAGAATCTACATTTAATATTTTTGTCTTTTAAAAAAACACAGATATGAACCGCTCAGATATAGAATATACAAATGATAGTTTTGTCTTCAAAAACATACATATATGCCGCTCAAGAATAAAGTTTACATGCAAATGCTTAGATGAAACAACACATACAATATGAATTAAATTGTTTAAAAGTAAAATACATAATTGATATTGGCGTTCTCTAAAACGTATATATAAACATATATGAACATAATCACCACCACCACCACCCCTCCGCCGGAAAAAAAAAGAAAATAACATGTAAACCACAATTTAAACATTAGGTTATAATTAATTACACATATGTTGTACGCACTTATATATATATATATATATATATATATATATATATATATATATATATATATATATATATATATATATATATATATATATATATATATATATATATATATATATATATATATATATATATATATATATATATATATATATACACAGTCTTTTTTGTTTCAGGGTAAAAACATATATAATGGTTTATACGACTGTTTCTGTGTTATATGAGACTTGTACATCTCTTTAAAATTTATTAATAAATGTTTCGTTGGGTCCCTTTCATAATTTCTTTATCAAATGACTTATGTATGTATGTATGTATGTATGTATGTATGTATGTATGTATGTATGTATGTATGTATGTATGTATGTATGTATGTATGTATGTATGCATGCATGCATGCATGCATGCATGCATGCATGCATGCATGGATGGATGGGGTGGGTGGGTGGATGGATGGATGGTTTATATAGTTAATAATGTTGTAAACGTTAAGGTAATACTTAGATCTTATTGTCCAAGCGAAATGATTAGATTTTATAGAAAGTTTCTAAAGGCAAGACAACTAGCTGCTGGTCGACGGAACGATATCCTCCAGGACACATGGTACTAATTGTATGGAAAAATGGCAACCAATCTGGAAAAGATCTATCTATCTATCTATCTATCTATCTATCTATCTATCTATCTATCTATCTATCTATCTATCTATCTATCTATCTATCTATCTATCTATCCATCCATCCATCCATCCATCCATCCATCCATCCATCCATCCATCCATCCATCCATCCATCCATCCATCCATCCATCCATCTATCTATCTATCTATCTATCTATCTATCTATCTATCTATCTATCTATCTATCTGACATATGTATATATATATATATATATATATATATATATATATATATATATATATATATATATATATATATATATATATATATATATATATATATATATATATATATATACTGGTTTATAATGAATGTTAGATTTTTGTAAGAAGATTCATTTAAGAGCTGACGCTTGTTGTAATTTAAACAAAATTTAGACATTGTTTTCTTGATGGAATTTTCAGTCCTTTTACATTTTCAGTCCTTTTACAGTCTTGAGTTTGGAACAGTCAGTACTGAAATTAGCACCTGGCTCTTTGGTACGGAATTGAAAGCACATGTTTCAAACACATGTAGGTACAGAAAATGCTGCGGCTCATATCCATTTTCTCTACACAGAAGCTATCATCCTGGATGCATCTGTACTGATAAATATAAGTATGATAATGAGCACTCAGAAATTTGAAGTTACTGAATTTTTAATATCATGGTGTTTGCATAATTTTACAATGGGAACTGAATTAGTAAAGTGATTCCTTAAAAAATGCAATGGCTGTCAGTGTCTGCTAAAACAACAAAGAAAATGAAGTATTCCACAGCTCTGGAAATATCATCAGATGTAATGATATTTTTTAAAAAGAATGTTTAATTTTTCATGAATTCTTTTGAAAATATTAAATAATTCGTTTACAAAATAAGTATATTTCTAACAAATTAACTGTAATGAATATAAATGTTATAATCTCTCTCTCTCTCTCTCTCTCTCTCTCTCTCTCTCTCTCTCTCTCTCTCTCTCTCTCTCTCTCTCTCTCTCTCTCTCTCTCTCTCTCTCTCTCTCTCTCTCTCTCTCTCAAAAACCACGGTCACATGTACCCTGGGACATTTTCAAAGAAATGATTGCTTCTTTGTCTTGAATAATATCTTTATTAATTGTTTCTTAAATATAATAAAATCGGAATGATCATCCGACGACTATGCATCAGGCGGAATAAAAACCAGCACACTAATAATTTAAAAAAAGAAGCTATTTCTATGAATATCACTATGAAGATGGTAAATCTGTTGCAAAGCAGGATTGATATAATTTAAAACTCGGTGCAGAAACATTGAAGCAAATATCTCAATTATATCAAAACTGGGAACGACATCAATAATGCCATCAATACTAGGACTGGAAGCAGGTGATGTTATGTATATTTATTAGAATCCCAGGGTAATCGATATGAATTCAGTGTTTGCAATCTATAAACATTGACATGTGACAAGAATACCAACATGACGTACTAGCAAAGCCCAAACATATTGTTACTGTTCGATATTTATCCAACGTGAGGAAAGTAATTAAGCGTACATACGAGGCGCCATTAGGGACACAATTTAGTCCAATTAGAACGTTGAATTAAACGGTAGCGATGGAAAGTTTTATTTCTGTGTCGAGGTTTTATATTTTGAATTACACGGCTGTGGTTGAAATTTCAATATCATATGTCGATAATTCCTAATTTACTTCTTGGTTCCAAGAGTTTATGTTCAAAGTTCCATTTCAAATGTTGAGTATTTAGATTTCATCTGTTGAATTACGGATGGGCTTGTTGAAAATTTAATGTCCAATGTCGAGTATTTAGATTGTATCTTTTAAATAACACGGCGGTTGTTGAAATTTTAATGCCGTATGTCGAGAGTTTTAATTTAACATATTGAATCATATTGATTGTGGCTGAAATTCCATTTCGTATGTTGAATGTTTAGATAGTATCTGTTGAATTACACAACGGTGGATGGACATGTTCTTGTGCTTTTCAGAATTGTTATTTTTATATGGTGACATGATTTATTGAAGTTTAAAGTAACATTACACAATGTCTACTTTAACAATCCAAACTAATATCGACTATTAAGATACATCATTCGTGAATTCAATTATGAGGTACCATTATATTTCATGTATTTACAGTTTGAAAGTTACCACTCATAGGTCGAGAATTGCTATGAATTTCTCCGCTAGAGGTCTCTCTCGTGAACGGACTGCATTATTTTTAAACAAGTATGCAGCTTCTCAAAATCCAAATACTCGCGATATAAAATGGACCTCTCATAACAAACAGTTACATATACCATGTGAATTAGGAATTCTCGACGTGTCATATTGAAATTTCAAACAACGCTGTGTAATTCAAAATATACAACGTAAAACATCGATATAGGAAATAGAACTATTAATCACCACTGTATAATTCAACAAACAGCTTCGGTCGCCTAGTGGTTAGAGCGTCCGCCTCGGAGGCTGGAGGTCGTTGGTTCGAACCCCAACTTAAGTCATACCAAAGACTTACAATCTAAAATCTATGTCTATAAAATTGAACTTTAAGGACATTTTTTTTTATCCCACACGTGATTTTGGATTTCTCTACATACGACATCGAAATTTCGACATCAACTTTCTCATTGGACAAGCTTTTGTCCGCTACAGCGCCTCATACGTACAGATAAGTGAAACTTAACCTAGAACTCAAATGGATGTACACCGCTGCCTGGAGTAACTGCTAGACTTGGGTGACCTACTGACCTCGACACGCATTCGTGTTTTATCAAAGCTTCATCGTGTCCAATAAATAGCAAAGATTGGCATCTGAGATCAGGTCTATAGTGTTGTTGCAATGAATTGCTGTGGGGTTATTTCCCTTTATTTATGCATTTCCTTTCGGCGATTTAGCGTTCAGACAGTTTAGTGTTGTCTCGATATTGACGCTAATTATCGTGGTATTGTATAGTCACAAGTGAGGGGGAACAAACTCCAAACAAATGTAACTGTTTTCAGATATTAAAATGACGTGTTGAGGGAAAATTTGAATGTAGGAACAAACTGAAAGGAATATCCAAATTTGAAACATGTTACATATCCAACTGACATCCAGTGTAAAATAAATATGCAAAGCGGTCAATATTTTATTTTTATGTTTACTGGAATTAGCAAGGGTAAATAAAGTTTAAACGTTTGATCAATGCAATTAAAAATATCATATATTAAAAACTACTTTTCACACGTGTTGAAGCCATACTGCCGGATTTCTATTATGACATTGTAAAAGTTCTCTTTTTCCATTGAATGTAAAGCACGCATATATATATATATATATATATATATATATATGAATATTTTCTGCCACATCACTACCTTTTCAGTCATAATGTTTCAATATATTTGTCTTTGTTAAGCTTTTTATATTCTCTATTCGAGCTGTGATCACCAGAGGTTTGAGGTTTGAAATAAACACACACACACACACACACACAGATATATATATATATATATATATATATATATATATATATATATATATATATATATATATATATATATATATATATATATATATATATATATATATATATATATTTATATATATATATATAGTGTGTGTGTATGTGTGTGTGTGTAAAATATAGTAGTTAAAATTTAAAAGGAATATGCACGTCAATTTATGAAATGTATGTAATTATGAATGTTTCCTCCATCTTGGAATATATTTGGTATTCCGTAATATATTTACGAATAGTTGAAATAACAATAGAAGCTAACGAGTTGAAATATTAATGCAACAGTATCAAGCAAGGGCCTGACTACACAATCTTCATTAAACAAGCTTTAACATAATGATAATAGAAAACGTATTTTTAAAAATAAAAATCCTACATTAATAGAGTAATGTCAAGGCGATGATCTTCAATGACACCATTTTAGTTTGTTTATTGTATTAATTCATGTTATAACTTGCTGAGGAAATGAGAAAAAAGTTCCTTTCCAAGGACGTCTGATTCGGATTTGATGGGTTTGTATAGACCTCTGTGTTTGACTCTCTACCAAACGAGCTGTCGCGGTATGACAACTAATAAAGTATATAATTTACTCTGCCTTGTGGTCCTACAACAATAACAACTTTTCCTCATGAAAGTTGTTATTTATATTCCAGAGGAAAGTATTATTGTATTATCTTTAGATTTTGACACCAACTGTTTGAAAGTATTTTTTTAAAATGTGTGTATTGATGTGAGAATCCCTAGTTAGCATTTACATTTATAGGTAAATAAAACTGAGAAGATAAAATTTCAAACGATGGAAATTGGAACCTTCCGTTTAGTAATATATTAGTTAGCTCTACGAACGATGAAGAACGTGAACAGAGATAGGGATTTTATGATTTTGCCTTGCACACACACACACACACACACACACACACACACACACACACACATGCACACACACACACTATTGCTTTAAATGCATTATCAAATATTATCTTGCGAAATACAGAAAACAGTACGAAATACAGAAAAGAGTACAAAATACAGAAAACAGTTCACAATAGAGAAAACAAACATAATTAATGACAAGTATGTGGGTGATTTTATTGATTGTAAAGTCCAAATTACAAAATAGGGTCAAAGTACCGGTTTGTGTACTATTAGTATTTCTTATCACTTTTCTGTGATTTTGTTCTAGATAAAGCACTAAGGAACTATGGATAAATCATGTGATAGGTACGAGTACTCTAACATAGGATAAATCATGTGGTAGGTACGAGTACTCTAACATAGGATAAATCATGTGATAAGTACGAGTACTCTAACATAGGATAAATCATGTGATACGTACGAGTACTCTAACATAGGATACATCATGTGATAGGTACGAGTACTCTAACATAGGATAAATCATGTGATAGGTACGAGTACTCTAACATAGGATAAATCATGTGATAGGTACGAGTACTCTAACATATTCCATAATATTAAACTAAGATTTTAAGTCGCATCATAAGGAAAATTCAAGGCAAACTGACCACTAGAATTGTTACACAGCGTCAAGGTAAACTGCATACTATCCTCGGATTTCAATGAGTATGAATTGAAATGCTTTATTAAATATTTATGTTATTGGATATAATAAACTACAGTGTGAATGCTATAATGTATCAATATGTGTCTTTGGGCATATGTTGTATATATGATTTGGTGTATTGAATCGAAATGATGTAATCTCTCTCTCTCTCTCTCTCTCTCTCTCTCTCTCTCTCTCTCTCTCTCTCTCTCTCTCATGCACAAAATACGCACAATAAATTGATATGAATAAATTGAATAAATTGACATTCCATTTTGTATACGTTATAAATATATAATAATTGATGTAACATGTTGAAATCAGAGGATGATGGCATTAAAGATTGAGCCAGACAAAATAAAAAATTGATGATACTGGTTTTGATTACTGAATCATGAACTAAATTAGAAAACTGAATTCGTTGAGCTACTAAATTGCAAACTATTAGGTATTCAATGAAAGGACGATGATATAGTAACTAATTTTCTAATTAAGATGGCATCATCCTTTATTTAATTTGCATTGTCCGACATAAGATGATTAGAATACAGACATAAGAAATTAATAATCCTAACCCCTATAAACAACACTCCTGTATATATACCAGAATAACTAAACTAAATTACATATAAATTTGTATTTGAAGGGACTATTAACTCTTGGTTATTTTTAACCTTAATTGTACGATGTGTAATATTATGGATTTATTTTTTGTGTGTGATATTTCGGTCTTATTTTGTGTGATATTTCGGTCTTATTTTGTGTGATATTTTGGTCTTGTGATATTTTGGTCTTATTTTGTGATATTTTGGTCTTATTTTGTGTAATGGTTTGGCCTTAAATGTTTTGATATTTTGGTCTTATTTTGTGTGATATTTTGGTCTTGTGATATTTTGGTCTTATTTTGTGATATTTTGGTCTTATTTTGTGTAATGGTTTGGCCTTAAATGTTTTGATATTTTGGTCTTATTTTGTGATATTTTGGTCTTGTGATATTTTGGTGATATTTTGGTCTTGTGATATTTTGGTCTTGTTTTGTGTTAAATGTTTTGATATTTTGGTCTTATTTTGTGTGATATTTGGGTCTTATTTTGTATGATATTTTGGTCTTATGATATTTTGGTCTTATTTTGTGTGATATTTTGGTCTTGTGATATTTTTTAATCTTATTTTGTATGATATTTTGGTCTTGTGATATTTTGGTCTTATTTTGTGTGATATTTTGGTCTTGTGATATTTTGGTCTTATTTTTTGATATTTTGGTCTTATTTTGTGTAATGGTTTGGCCTTAAATGTTTTTATATTTTGGTCTTATTTTGTGATATTTTGGTCTTGTGATATTTTGGTGATATTTTGGTCTTGTGATATTTTGGTCTTATTTTGTGTGATATTTGGGTCTTTTTTTGTGTAATGGTTTGGCCTTAAATGTTTTGATATTTTGGTCTTATTTTGTGTGATATTTTGGTCTTGTGATATTTTGGTCTTATTTTGTGTGATATTTTGGGTTTTTGTATGTGATTGTTTGGCATCAAATGTTTTGATATTTTGGCGTAACATTGAGTGACATCTTTCCATATAAATCGAATAGATTTAGACAAGGGACGACGAATTCCAGCAGTATTACTTTCATATTTTCATTATTCCCACCTACATTAAATGGATACAAATATTACGATTCCCGACACCCCTCTACTTGCCACCACTCACCCCTCTTCTGTTGCGCGGGGCGTAATTTCATAATGGGTCTATGGGCGTTATAAAAGAAAATACGTCGCTGATGCAGTTCTTGTTTCTAAAGTAATCCAAATGAAAATCACGAACACTTGTCCTTTTCCAGATAAATAGAATAATTCCTCTTACTATAATGAAATGACACAATTTTCCAGTACAAGGTAATTAAAAAATTATAACTCAAACAGAAAACAACTTAATATCATAAAAGCCCAACATCTACTGAATTGTTCTATCCCAAACAATAATTTAAATACCTGTTTTTTTTTACGTAAACAAGTGATCACGTGATTTTATGGAAGGCCATAGAAGGTCATAGAACAAACGTACGATCATTTAAACACGTACGCAAGGAAACATCTAGATAAGAAAATCAGTCACTTCTTACCCCCCAAAACTAAAAATGGAAAGATGTCCCTAAATTTAGCCAATCGTTTTAGAGCTTGTTGACACTGTCTGAAGCAGGGTCAGAAATTAGGTCAACAAGCCAAGGTCAAAAACATGTTTTCAGATAAAGTATGGTCATAGAGATTTTTCTAGAATAATCTCCCAATTAATGAATTTTAAAACCCCAAATTACACATTTGGATCTGACAATTAAAAATAAATAATTTAAATCTAATAGACGTAACAATAGGCTTCAAAAAACATTTACTATCCTCTCTGCACAGTTTAGTAGTTGTTGAATTTATAAATTTAGACTTTGCTTTCCATTTTGTTACACATATTGTGGGATTAATCTAAACACGGATAAAATTTAAACTCGTTGTGATCAGAAATCGAAGTTTTATAGACACAATTTCTAATTTTTCTCCAAAGAATATATATCCAAAATATGCATTTTCATAATAATTTCGTTGGATCTAAATTCTAGTTTACACTGCATAGAACCCCTCTTGCAAAAAGGTTTTCACCAATTTAAAAAACTAGTTAAAGGTAAAACATCATGACAATAAAAGTAAATTTTAACAAAATCGATCTGTACAGGTTAACCTGTTTTTCCATACACACTCTGGTCACAAACTTTGATGCCGTAAACTAAGCTAACCACTTGAACACATCATATAAAGACTTCAATAGAAAATACATATTTTGTATTAAATACGGGATAATAAGCTAACTCCGGTAAGAGATTTTCATTTGTTGGAATTTGAGAATTGCATCCCTGTAAAACATTGTTTTTTATTGTTTCTACATCCACGGGGAAAAAAATGTAAAAAGCCAAACAATGTTTGGGACAGGTGAGTTCTCATTTGGGACAGTAACAGTCATATTTGGGACAGTACACTCTTTTTTTGGGACAGCGAATTACTGTTATTGAAAGTAACGTCAGCGCAATGTGATCGTTTTGTTAATGGGAAATTTGTCATCAATAAAGCATTACTGGCAGATTGACTAATTCATTAGTCAAATGCAAGAATATTGGATAAACCTGCAAGATATATTTAACAGCAATATATATATCTATATATATATATATATATATATATATATATATATATATATATATATATATATATATATATATATCTATATATATATATATATATATATATCTATATATATATCTATATATATATATATCTATATATATCTATATATATATCTATATATATATATATATATATATATATATATATATATATATATATATATATATATATATATATATATATATATATATATATATATATATATATATATATATATATATATATATATATATATATATATATATGCTGGGCGATTGTTATGTTAATATGAGCTTGAAGTTATACCAAAAGTTGTTGGAAGAGCTTTAATTGAGTTATACTCTTAAAGTTATACACGGGGATGTTGGAAAAACTGTAATGGTCCTATCAGTAATGTGGTAACCTCCCAAGAGAAATGAAGAAAGAATGGTTGCTAAATTCAATTTCTATTCTGAAAGCAAAATCGTGCAAGTTTTCATGTGTTTAATTTAGATTGAAGTCAATGTACTTGTGCTTTAAATAATCTCAGTGGTTTCTGCAATGGGTTCTCCATCTGTTTTTGGCATTATCTTTACAACAAACGTTTATGTAACATTAATAAACCAGTTTAAATGAACTAAAAGTAACAAAATATATGGCATTAATTTTTTGATATACCTCTCTACATAATCATTTGTTCGGATTTAAAACTGTATACCACGCAATTGGTCTCATCAAAAATCAACTTCTAAAGCAATTATTATATTTTAGCTCAAACTCCAAATAATAATAATAGCTCTTCTATGTTTGAGGTATGATACAATTTATGTGGACATGGTGTTTTACTACGTTTGACTACACCAACGTATTTTTTTAATACACTGTTGGATTATTTCTTGGTATCGACACATTATAAGCTATAGACACAGGTCACGCGTTGGCCGAGTATCCGTCTCAAATGACCCAGCGAAATCTGTTCGATGTTGTTTTGGGCTATTATCTGAATGCACTAAATAATAAATAGGCAGAAACAATTAAAATGAAAATTATTCACAACTTGGCAATGTAACTTGTTTCTTAAAAAGAAATCGTCAATATCTATGTCAGTTTACAATTGATGTCAATTAATTTAAATAACATACTATTAAACCATGCCTACTCATTGAACTTCATCTCATCTGATATTGAATAATTTATAAATTCTCAGAAATGCATCTGGTTTGCATTGGAACCATTTGCATTAATATATTCTCTGACACTGCATTTGGAACTATCGCTAAAAATAGATATAAACGAAGATATGCAGTATTGTTAATCCGAAATTTTAAATTATCTGCTTTTATGTCTCTCTTATAAATATATTTTTTTGACATTCTTTATATATTTGTAATGCAATGTAATTTTCCTACTTATTCCAAAACGACACTTGCAAAATGGCACATTAGTTCATAAACGATTAGACATATTTTTCCTTATGTTTGGTCGTAAGTTAACAGTTTAATATTTACGTATATATATATATATAAATATATATATATAAATATATATATATATATATATATATATATATATATATATATATATATATATATATATATATATATATATATATATATATATATATATATATATATATATATATATATATATATATATATATATATATATATATATATAGAAATATATATATATAGAACGAACTATTCCGTCACTTAGGGTGTTCTTAAATATTATTCATATCGATTAACAAGTGTATGAAATGAATCAAAGACGAGGATTAATCCTATTTTAATCTTAAATTAAATGTCTGTTATCCATGTAGTTGATTCTGTCATAATGGCATATTATATATACGATACTTTTGATATTGTTTGCAAATGATATGTGGAAGAACCGATACATTTCCTGAAAAGAAAATATTTGTTTTTGCAAACATATACGAGTAGTTCCCGTTGTTTAAATTAAATAAAGAAATATTAACATTTCCATAACGATATGATCAAGTCTCTGTTTTAATTTAGAATATTTAATCAAAGATATAGCATTGCAAGGGCCTGATCAATTCAAAGACTATTACTAATATTGACATAGACGCTCATATTTTGTTAGCTTCCTTTACACACTCCATTCCATAATGAAGTAATAGATGTATGACCTTAGCTCCTGTTAGCCTTTGACTCCTTATTACTTATATTACTTATATTCCGCTCTGCATTTTGGATATTGTTTTAGAAAATAAATCTCATTTCAAAATGAGAAAGGCGTTTATTAATTAAATTAATGTTCTGGGTTTAATTTCAGTAAGTAAAGAAAACCCCACAGTTTTGTTCCGCATGAAAATATTTCGCTTTACAAACAGTCATTGCAATTATATATGTATCCGTTCAAAAGTGAATGTATCATTCTGGCGGTAAACGTTTTAAGTTGCAAAGTATTTATTTGATGTAAATTCAAGTTTAAAAATTTAAACAATTTTGCAAATCTTAAGGTGTCGTTGTATTTATATCTTATTACATGTTCTTCTTTTAGCAAAAAGTCAAATATGACCGCTCCGGTGGCCTAGTAGTTAAAACGTCCGACTCGGATGCAGGAGGTCGTGGGTTTGATATCTAGCCGAGTCATACCAAAGACTTATAAAAATGGTACTAACAGCTGCCTCGCTTGGCATTCAGCGTTAAGTTGTTAGTGTCAGGATTGGTCGGACTGGTTTCAGGGTAATGTGACTGGGTGGGACATGATGCCCCAGTGATAGACATCTTTATAAACAGCCACATTGCAGACATCGTAGCGATATGTCTGAAAAATTGTTAAAGCTATGTTAAAAACCCAACACACACACACACACACACACACACACACACACACACACACACACACACACACACACACACACACACCAAATTTACTTCAGATATATTTCTTCAAGTCTCTTTCCAAATTGCATCCTCTCACCATAATAATAATGAGATTAGTTCGTGTAGTCCTTCATAAAATTAACACACACACACACACACACACACACACGGAATATGTAAGTCCTTTCCATCACCTTGCAATGGATATTCTTGTTTTTTCAAAACATAAATTGAAGACATGTGGGGACCTTGATGACGGAGGAAATGTATCTCTTTTGTTTGGCCATATCAAGATACCGCTGGACATTGGAAACGTCTTCTAAGCCAGGCATGATTAATACTTTTTCATTGTTTCTCTCGTGGACAATCAAAACTCATTAATCAGAAACGGCTGACATGTAGATCTATTGATGGCAAAATACGGAATCAAGGCTGATATGCAAAGGCGCCATTATGACCTTAAAACCTCTGTTTCATATTTTCTCATGCATACAGTCTGAAGTACTTGCAGGGTTCAATGCATTCCTAACATGCGATCAAGTTGCAAGTATGGTATACCTATATACCTATTACATTACCAACGGAATACTTACATGTATATTTTGGCAAGAAGTTCAAATTTTGTTTTAGTCGAATCTGCTCTCACTCATGGAAATATGGTATACTTGTATGGTGTATTTACCTTTCACGTTGAAACACATGCTTGTGAAAACCGACAATATGTTGATAGAAATGTTAAATCTAAAGCCATCAAAAAGTGTACCTAAACCTGTGTAACAAACTGTGGGAAAAGCACAACACAAAATATTTTTAGTATAAACTCACATTATTCCATGGAGGGTCAGACAATATAAAGACTAATCAGACATATTTCTAAAATCATTCAATAATATAAACATTGTCATTGATTATGGAGGGTCTTAAAAATACTGACATTAAAAACCTTGATAATTCTGGGTTTTAAAAATTATGGAGATTTAAAACACTGACTATTCGGAGTATTAAAATCTACACCCATTGTACACCGATGATTCAGAATTATAAAATTCTATACATTGCAAACACTAATTATTCATATATCTAAAACTATCGACATTGTACACACTGACTATTCAGGGAGTTAAGAATACACATAGACATTGTACACACTGACTATTCAGAGATTTAAGAATACAGATATACATTATACACACTGACTATTCAGGGATTTAAGAATACACATATACATTATACACACTGACTATTCAGGACATTCTAATAACAACACAAAGACTTTCTCATTCACATCCTTGACCTCAAACAATAAACATCCGCAGCACCAAATTTAAAATCACACAGTCAGTACGAGACCTAGGTGTCACTTAAGCTGAGACGCATCAGCTCCATTCGCAAATATCTTGCAGTTGATGCAACTAAAACATTTGTGTCTTTATTACTAGTTTCATGACTGGTCTATTGTAATTCATTTCTATCTGGTTTGTCTCAATATCTACTCCAGAAACTTCAAAAAGTTAAAAAGACAGCTGGTCGGATCATCCTTAGAGTACCACAATCAGAGCACATTTCCCTGCTACTCTGTACACTATACTGGCTATCCATTCGATCCAGAACAAAATTTGTTCTCTGTGCTACGTTTCACTGATGGACTCCAGTCCAACTTATCTATCTGGCCTCACCCATGTGTACACACCAGTAAGATACTTACGCTCCTCTTATTATACACACTGATTATTCAGAATTTCAAAGCAACAGACATTGCAAACGTTATTCAGGGTTATATGACTATAGAAAGTGTAAACACTCATTATTCACGTTTCTGAAACTATCGATATTGTACACACTGATTATTCAGGGTTTTAAAATTATACAAAATATACACACGGATTACTCAGGGTATTGAAAGTATAGATACTATGTACACTTATTATTCAGGGTCTTGAAACTGTAGGCATGGTACACACTGATTATTCAAGGTCATACAACTATACACATTGTACACACTGATTATTCAAGGTCATACAACTATACACATTGTACACACTGATTATTCAAGGTCATACAACTATACACATTGTGCACATTGATTATTTTAGTCATCTAAAACTACAGACATTGTGCAGAATGATTATTCAGGTTTTTAAAAGTTTAGACATTGCAAACACTCATAATACAGGGCTATACAAACATAAACACTGAATATGCAATGTTTTAAACATTACACGATGTACACACTAAGTAATTAGCGTTCTAAATCAATAGATATTGCAAACACTGATAATAAAGTGTTTTAAACCAACACTGTACACACCTGAATATTCAGGGTTTTATAATATAGACATTGCAGGCACTTAAGTCTTTAGGGTTCTAAAACTATATAACATTGTACGCACTGATTATTAATGGTTTTAAAGATTCAGATATTGTACAATGATTTTTTTGGTGTTTAAAGATTTATATATTGTACACAGTGATTAATCTTGACTATAAGGATATAGATATTGTACGTAATGATTATTCTGGGTTTTAAAGAGTTAAATATTATAAACACTGATTATTCTGGCTTTTAAAATATAGAAATTGGACACATTCATTATTCTGTGTTTTTAAATATAGATATTGTACACACTGATTACTTATGGTTTTAAAATATAGATATTGTACCCACTGATTATTCTGGGTTTTAAAATACAGATATTGTACCCACTGATTATTCTGGGTTTTAAAATATAGATATTACACACACTGATTATTTATGGTTTTAAAATATAGATATTGTACCCACTGATTATTCTGGATTTTAAAATATAGATATTGTACACACTAATTATTCTGGGTTTTGAAATATAGATATTGCACACACTGATTATTCATGGTTTTAAAGATATATATCTTGTACACATTGATTTGAAAGATATATATATATATATATTGTGCACACTAATTATTCATGGTTTAAAATATTTAGATATTGTACACACTGATTTTTCAGGGTTTTAAAACCATAGACATTATATATAATGATTATACACAGTTACAAAACTATATACGTTGTAAACACCGATTATTCCATGTTTCTTAAAATATAGAAATTGTACACGGATTATTTATGGTTCTAAATAAATGGACATTGTACACACGTGCTTTTTCAGGGTTCTAAAACTATAAACATGGAAAGACAAATTACTCAGGGTTTTAAAACTATACACATTGTACACACCTGATTATTCATCGTTCCAAATCTATAGACATTGTAAATACTCATTATTCAGGGTTTTAAAACTATACACCTTGTACAAACCTGGTAATGCACTATTTTAAGGATCTACAAATTTCGACATTGAACCAACTGGTTTTTAGTTGGTTTACAACTATAGATATTGTACACACTGGTTATACAGGTGTTTGAAACTATATATATATATATATATATATATATATATATATATATATATATATATATATATATATATATATATATATATATATATATATATATATATATATATATATATATATATATATATATATATATATTGAACACTGATTATTCAGGTCTCTTTCATTCTTTCTTTCTTTCTCTCTCTCTCTCTCTCTCTCTCTCTCTGTATATATATATATATATATATATATATATATATATATATATATATATGTATATATATGTATATATATATATATATGTATATATATATATATATATATATATATATATATATATATATATATATATATATATATATATATATATATATATATATATATATATTATTCAAAATTTTAAAATCTGATATATTGTTCACACGGATTATTCAGGGTTCTAAAACTTACTATTTATAGTTTTAAAATTATAAATATTATACACACTGATTACGTATTAATTTTGTATGCATCAGGATCATTGAAATGGTTTTTCCCGATGAAGTCTTAATTTATTTATTTTGTTTAATTCTAATTGTGACCTGAGGTACACAATAATAAATTATTAAGCCATTGCATGGTAAACATTGTTGTAAAATATCGACCTATATATCCAGCAAATAAAAACTGAAATACTCATATCAGGTAGTCCATGTTTCTAAACAGATGGAATCAGTACAGAAAAAATAGTTTATTTGTTTGTTTGATTAGGATTTTTAACGTAGCTGTAACAAATTTTCAATCATATCGCTACAATGTCTGCAGTGAGGCAGTTTATAGTGATGTCTAGCACTGGGGCATCATGCCGTAGACATGTAGCATGATGTCACACCCAGCCACATTATCTTGACAACAGGCCGACCAGTCCTAACACTAACCTCTAAATGCTGAGCGCCAAGCGAGTACAGCTGTTAGTATCATTTTTGTAAGGAGAGAAACGAGAATGAAGAATAAGCGAAATCAGGAGGTAATGCACTTTTAGATGTCCTCGCATATTCTCTTTGTTTCTTGAGAATTGCCTTATAAGAGAATAGACAAATCTAACTCAGTAAATTAACGTTGTGTTATATTCTAGTTACGACATAATGTGGACAGTGTAGTACAATATATATTGATAGTGTATTACAGTATAAAGTATAAAGTGTATTACAATATAATGTGCAAAGTGTATTACAGCATAATGTGTGTAGTGTATGTAGTACAACATAATGTGTGTAGTGTATGTAGTACAGCATAATGTGTGTAGTGTATGTAGTACAGCATAATGTGGAGAGTGTTTTATAACATATATTGGATAGTGTAGTGCATCATAATGTGAGCTGTGTATTACACCATAATGTTGTCAGCTCATTACAGCATAATGTGCATAATGTAGTACAGCATAATGCAAACAGCTTATTACAGCATAATGCGTATTGTGTAGTACAGCATAATGAGGACAGCTTATTACAGCATAATATATATAGTGTAGTACAGAAAAATGTAGACAGATTATTACAGCATAATGTGTATATAGTAGTACAGCATAATATGAACAGCTTATTACAGCATTATGTGTATAGTGTAATACAGCATAATGTGGACAGCTTATAGCAGCATAATGTGTTACGTATATTTGATATAAGTTATTTATATTTATTTTTATTGTTTGATTGTTAGATTTAAATTTGGCATTTTAAGTTTTAAGATTCGTTCATTGAAGGGGGTGACCTATACTTTACAGAATAAACACCAGGTGTTGACCTCATTTCTGATCTGGTTTCAGAGTTGTAAACAAGCTTTTAAAATGATTGGTTGGTTCCATGGACAAAATGGAGCTTTATATAAAGATCTTTCTGGTATTAGTTTGGTCATAAGGTGTGTACGTAATGCTTTGTTCGTAAATTTGTTCTGATAGTTTTTAGAAGATCACGTGACCCTTTCCTGTTTACGTAAAAACAGCTATATAAATTATGTTTTGGAGCGAGCTATTCAGTAGATAATTGGGCTGTTAGAATATTAAGTTGTGTCTTTTTGAGTTATTGTAAATTACCTTGTACTGAAAATTGTGTCAATTCGTTTGGATCAAGAGGAATTATTTTGTTATTTATCTGGAAAAGAATTGTGCTCATAGAGATTTTTATTAACAAGAGCTGACTTCATCAAGTAACATCGTCTTCCATCTTGAATTCGAAATTAGAATTATTTAGACATTTTATTACCAGGACTGTTGCAATTTCTCTAGTGGATAATATTTTGAATTATTTTGGATTAATTTTGGAATTGATTCTTAAAACCGTTAGTTTATTTTTCTTTTCTGGGAAAAAATATTTGTACTCAATAAATTGTTTATTGAGTTTTACAAGCTTGTTATTTTCACTCTTTCTATGTTACTGTTTATTCGAGCTTAAGCACGTAACAAATGTGCTTAGTGTAGTACAGCATAATGTGGACAGCTTAAGAGAAGAGAATAATGTAGACAGTGTTTTCCAACTTATGCTAGATAGCGTAGTATAACATAATGTGGAAAGTGTATTACAGTATAACGTGAACAGTGTAGTAATATATATATTGGAGTGTAGTACAGACAATATATTACATCATAATACAACATATATAATGATATGACTACAAAAAAAAAGAAAAAAAAAGACCCACTATGTAATTTGAAACATAAAAGATGCTGAAAATATTTAAGATACGAAACATTGTTAGGTATTTAAATTTGTTCTTGCAATCGAAATAGGTGAGTTTTAAGGGCACTCTTGAAAGGGATCACCATGTCTTTGAATATGAGTTCCCTGGTATTTAAAAGCACTCTTGAATCACTGTATCTTTGTGCCTAATTTCAATTCTTTCCACGTTGCTAGGCGCCTGGTATGCAAAAGAAAGTTTTCCATATGACTTCGTTTTCATAATGGGAATAATGAGTATACAATTGTCAGAATAGGAGCGTAAATATTTTGCTGGTGTGTACACATGGGTGAAGCCAGATCGGAATATTTGACTGTAGCCCAGCAGTGAAGCGTTGCACAGACAACAACCTTTGTGCTTGATTCTGGATCGTATGGATATCCAGTGTAGGGTACAGATCAGCGGGGAAGAGTGCTCCGATCACGTAGTCTAAGGATGATCAGAGCACATGTGCTTTGAACTTTTTAAAGTTTATGGAGCAGATATTGAGACGAACCAGATATACTGGAGATACAATAGTCCAGTCTTGAAAGGACTAATGAAGCATTTTAGCGGTATCAATTAAAATAAACTTGCGAATGAAGCTGATGCATATGTTGATGACATTTTGGTGCAATGTAAGATTACCGTCTGGAGCAACACCTAGGTTTCGTACTGACATTATGAATTTAATGTTGGTGTTGCTGACATGTATTGTTTTAGGTAAAGGATGTGAATGGGATGGTCTTTGTGTTGTGATTAGAATGGCCTCAGTTTTATCATCATTCATCTGCAGATGGTTACATGTCATCCATGATTTCACATCAGAAATGCATTTATCTACTCTTTGGATGGTAGCATCAACTTCAGTTGGGTGGCTAGAATTGTATATTTGGATGTCATCAGCATACAACGGGAGAAATGCTGAATGATGATCTATGACACTGGAGAGCAGCTGAGTGTATGGAATGAATAGATCAGGTCCAAGAACAGACCCATCTGGAACACGTCAGTATAGATCAGCTGTGCTGGAGTGTCTTCTATTTGCAAATACAATTTGTGTCCTGTTGACTAAGTAGGACTCGAACCAAATTAAGGTTGTATTGTGAATGACAATGCAAGCTGGTGACGTGAAGTAATATCTAATGGTTTACTGTGTCAATGCTCCAGACAATCAAGGATGGTACGGACTGTAATCTTTCCGCTATCCAAAGCATAGAGAGTGTCAACTACTTTGATTGGAGTAGATTCTGTACTATGGCAAGTGAGATATGATGACTGTACATTGCTAAAAGACTCTTTGAATTCAGATGAGATACAAGTTGGGTTAGAACAAACGTTTCTAAGATTTTGTATATAGACGGAAGATTTGAAATTGGGCAGTAGTTTTTTTTTTAAATCGTTATGGTCGAGTGTTGGTTTCTTCAGCAGAGGCTTTTTAATGTCTGTTTTTTTAAAATGAAAGGGATTCCCTGGATCAGAGAGAGGTATTAATACCATCAGTTAATGAAGGCAATATCGGATCTAAGCACTCAAATAGCAGTGACGTTGGAGCTGGATCAAGTTCACACGACTTTGGTGCAGTGTTCATCACAATTGTGCGCACTAAATCCACATAGGTTCAAATGCTGCTAATGGTTATCACTGAAATTCTGTATCGCAACTGTATGGTGACGACGAGTCAATCAATATTGTGTCGTCAAGCTTATCTCTAATGGCTTGTACCTTGTCACGGAAGAAATTTGCTAACAGGTCAGGAAGATCTACTAGAGATCAGGTAGTTGGAAGTGCTGTACATTTGTTCCTTGACATTAGAGTGTTAGTAATCTCGAAGAGCTCTTTGCAGCTGGAACTGTCCGTGATCCTAGTACTGTAGGGGGATACATTGGCTGCATGGACTATGTTTGTGACGTTCTTCTTATCGGCTTCATAGATTTGTTAATGAATAGTGGGTCTGATAGAAAGCCAAAGCCTCTCCGCTTTACTTCGGTCTCTTTGAACACTGCTATACCACGGATTACACTTTTGAATTGATACTCTGTAACTGGTGGCCGGGCATGTTTTTCAAGCAATGAACGCAGGTAGTTACTGAGTTGTTCTGCTGTAGGACATAAGCAAGTTGTTAGGTTTGCATGGTTGTCATGCATTAGTTTGGTTCTATTTATCATACAGAGATTTCTTTTAGTATCAAATTAAGGTGGATGGTTAGGAACTGATACGTCAAGATGGCATATAATACAGAGGTGATCTGATCATGTTCGTGGGCTACAAGGGTGGACTGTATAATGTTATCATCAGGTCTGTGAATAATCCAGTCTAAAATGTGACCAAGTTTATGGGTGGGTTGGTTAACTTACTGTTTAAGGTACAAAACACGAATGGAATCTAGGAGTTTTTATGTGTATGGGTTTCCAGGACAGTCAGAGTGAACGTTGAAAGCTCCAAGAATAATCCGGTTGCCCCTATCGAATTTCCGTACTCCATAAGATTCAGAAACTGCTCCAAAAAGAGAGATTCAGTCAACTTGTTTATTCTACTAGGTGGAGGGTGGTAGAGGCAGAGAAAATGGACTGACCTTTATTACAATGTGATTGCTTTTTGGACTTGTTCAAACAATGTGTGGTAGAATTTTTTTTTATTTTAAGACATTTTCACATGGAATTCTTTGTGATGACAGCATAATGTGGACAGTTTAGTACAACTTAACGTGCATAATGTAATACAGCGTAACGTGTTTAGTATAGTACAACTTAACGTGCATAATGTAATACAGCGTAACGTGTTTAGTATAGTACAACTTAACGTGCATAATGTAATACAGAGTAACGTGTTTAGTATAGTACAACTTAACGTGCATAATGTAATACAGCGTAACGTGTTTAGTATAGTACAACTTAACGTGCATAATGTAATACAGCGTAACGTGTTTAGTATAGTACAACTTAACGTGCATAATGTAATACAGCGTAACGTGTTTAGTATAGTACAACTTAACGTGCATAATGTAATACAGCGTAACGTGTTTAGTATAGTACAACTTAACGTGCATAATGTAATACAGCGTAACGTGTTTAGTATAGTACAACTTAACGTGCATAATGTAATACAGAGTAACGTGTTTAGTATAGTACAACTTAACGTGCATAATGTAATACAGCGTAACGTGTTTAGTATAGTACAACTTAACGTGCATAATGTAATACAGAGTAACGTGTTTAGTATAGTACAACTTAACGTGCATAATGTAATACAGCGTAACGTGTTTAGTATAGTACAACTTAACGTGCATAATGTAATACAGCGTAACGTGTTTAGTATAGTACAACTTAACGTGCATAATGTAATACAGCGTAACGTGTTTAGTATAGTACAACTTAACGTGCATAATGTAATACAGCGTAACGTGTTTAGTATAGTACAACTTAACGTGCATAATGTAATACAGCGTAACGTGTTTAGTTTAGTACAGCATAACGTGCATAATGTAATACAGCGTAACGTGTTTAGTATAGTACAACTTAACGTGCATAATGTAATACAGCGTAACGTGTTCAGTATAGTACAACTTAACGTGGACAGTGTATTACAACATAAACTAGAGCGTGTATTACATCATAATGTGGTCCGTTTATTACAGCATAATGTGTATAGTGTAGTAAAACATTTTGTTGGCATCGTATTAGAGCATAACGTGGACAGTTTCTTACAGCACAATGTGACAGTGCAGTACAGCATAATGTCTTGTTACGTGCTTAGGCTCGAATAAGCAGCAACATAGAAAGAAGTGAAAATAACAAGCTTGTAAAATTTAACAAACAATTTATTGAGTACAAATATTTTCATAAAAGAAAAATATTTAAACTTACGGTTTTAGAGAATCAAGTCCAAAAATTAATCCAAAAGAATTCACAATATAATCCACTAGTGGAATTGCAAGAGTCCTGATAATAAAATGTCCTAATAGTTCCCGGTTCGAATCTTGACGATGTAATCCAATATGGACGACGATATCTCTTTGATCAATATTTTACTTCTAAGCTTGTATTATCGCTTCATAAATATTTGACTTCAAAGGCGGTTGTATCTCTTTTATCAATATTTAGCTTGAAAACATGTTGTACCACGTTCATCAATACTTTACTTCAAAGCACGCTGTATCTGTTTCATCAATATATTGTTTTAAAGCACGTTGTATCTCTTTCATCAATATTTATGTTCAAAGCATATTGTATCTCTTTCATCAATATTTATCTTCAAAGCATATTGTATCTCTTTCATCAATATTTATCTTCAAAGCATAATGTA
Organism: Unio delphinus; assembly: GCA_029339505.1. Lineage (NCBI taxonomy): Eukaryota > Metazoa > Mollusca > Bivalvia > Unionida > Unionidae > Unio > Unio delphinus. Next base: position 10,092,051 of record JAQISU010000017.1, on the reverse strand, counting down.
TCTTTTATCAATAGTTGGCTTTAAAGCATGTTGTATCTCTTTCGTCAATATTTTACGTCAAAGCATGTTGTATCTCTTCCATCCATGTTTTACTTCAAAGCATGTTGTATCTCTTTCATAAATATTTACTTCATAGAATGTTGTATCTCTTTCATCAGCATTTTACTTCAAAGCACGTTGTCTCTTTCATCAATATTTTACTTCAAAGCATGCTGTATCTCTTTCGTCAATAGTTTACTTCAAAGGCGTTTGTATCTCTTTCATTAGTATTTTACTTCAGATCATGTTGTATCTCTTTAGCTAACAGGGTCGGACCTAAGTTTTTTAGGGGGAGGGGGCAAACTTGTTATTGGGTTAAGCGAAGGCGCGAAGCGCCGAGCCTTCTAGGGGGGTCCGGGGCTATGCCCCCCCCCCCGGAATTTTTTTTTTCAAGGATGCAAAATGGTGCAATCTGGTGCTATCTGAACCTTGAAAAAAGGATCTAACAAAAGTGAATAAAAACTGCAATGTTTTAAAAACACTAAAAAAATATTAAAAATAAATAAATAAAAAAATTTAAAAAAATTCAGAACCCCCTTTGCATCTTTTATCAAAAGCAGTGAATAGGTTTTTAAAATTTTTTTTAAAGGGATCCGGGGCCCCTGGGCCCCTATAGCAGGTCCGGCCCTGGTCAATATTAATCTTAAATAAGAAGTGGTCCGATTATACTAACAGATGTAACATCAATTTTAATAAACGTGCCAACTATTAATAGACGTCCAGAATCAGATGGACTTAAGTCAAATTCCATAGAGTCTTTTGGTGAGGTCTTGTTCAAAATACTTTGTAAGAGCAATCAATTTTGCCAGTAATAATACCGGTTTATTAAAAAAAATTCAGAACCCCCTTTGCATCTTTTATCAAAAGCAGTGAATAGGTTTTTTTTTAATTTTTTTTTAAATGGGGCCGGGGCCCCTGGGCCCCTATAGCAGGTCCGGCCCTGGTCAATATTAATCTTAAATAAGAAGTGGTCCGATTATACTAACAGATGTAACATCAATTTTAATAAACGTGCCAACTATTAATAGACGTCCAGAATCAGATGGACTTAAGTCAAATTCCATAGAGTCTTTTGGTGAGGTCTTGTTCAAAATACTTTGTAAGAGCAATCAATTTTGCCAGTAATAATACCGGTTTATTAAAAAAAATTCAGAACCCCCTTTGCATCTTTTATCAAAAGCAGTGAATAGGTTTTTTTTTAATTTTTTTTTTAAATGGGGCCGGGGCCCCTGGGCCCCTATAGCAGGTCCGGCCCTGGTCAATATTTATCATAAATAAGAAGTGGTCCAATTATACTAACAGATGTAACATCAATTTTAATAAACGTGCCAACTATTAATAGACGTCCAGAATCAGATGGACTTAAGTCAAATCCCATAGAGTCTTTTGGTGAGGTCTTGTTCAAAATACTTTGTAAGAGCAATCAATTTTGCCAGTAATAATACCGGGTCATCGTCAAATCATTGTGTTATAAATATTCTCCCTAAAGGGGATAAACTAAAACAATTGTTAAGAAATTGGAGACAAATTTATTACTTATTGTATCATATGAACTAGCTCCAGCATGCATTGCATAAAGATCTAACATATTCTGCCCTTGATTATAATTAGTGATGAAACAGGCTTAAGTGACGGCAGATACGTAGCAGAAAATATTCGTTCTCTTTATGACGTTATGTTTTGCTAAACAAAATACAAGCTCCCTGGAATTCTTATTTTGATTTATTCTGAGAAAGCATTCAAATCTGTTGCGTAGCCTTTTATTGGTTCAGTGTTTATTTTGTTTTAACTTTAGCAAAGATTTTCAAGGTTGGATCCATCTCTTGTATTAAAAAAACATAAAGTCACGTGTCACTTTTAATAGACAAAATATTCACCGTGGTTTGAAATAAATAGGTTGACCCCCTATGTCAATATAGTTTTCTTTAATGTACAGAGATATTAGCCTATTTGATAAAGCAACATTCGAATATCAAAGGAATTTATATAAAAGAAAACCCACAGAATATCCAATTTCACCGTATGCAGATGACGATTGTCTGGGTGACTCCGCCATATCACTTAAGTCCGTTCTAGACCTTGTCTACTGGTATTCTAAAATTTCAGGGCTCCGTTTAAATATCAAAATGGAATGTGGGTGAATAGGAAGTAAAATTGGAACTACTAAAGGTACTGCCAAAAATACCATATAGATTGGAATACATCTTGTTTTACATTTAGCGGTATTACATTTTCAATATATTTAGAAGATGTAATCAAACTCAATTATAAAAGCAAAGTTAAAGACGTTAAATTTTAACCTGTACATTGGTAAAAAAAAGAATGCTTAACCCATTTAGAAAACTGTTAAAAAATATCCACTTTTTTAAGTTTACCAAACTCACCATTTTGCTCCAGATGGCATGTATCAATATGATTTACAGGGACAGTTTCAGTTATTCTTTCCCTCTTACGGTCCATGCTAACCAGATAATTAGCAGTGTCTGGATCAGTTGTAATGTTGCGTACCTCTAGATTGTCAGTTTTCTTAAAATTTATAAATCCCTTCTTACAAAATGTGTATTCATCTCCAATATTTGTTTGGAAACTTGTATTTGCTGAGAAGTGACACAATTGGTCTTTACCCAATGTGGATAGTTTGTCCTTTGTAATTATATTTGTTTCCATTTTCTCGGAAGTAGTGTCTTCAACAAGAATTGTGTGCAATGGGTAGCTAGTTGAAATGGTGTCCTGCCTACTCCACCATAAATTGAATTAGTATATGTTGAGCCACACCAAACATCAATTAAATGTCTTATTTATTATCACAGAATTAAACTCATTAATATTTTTCCTATGTTCTACCGAGTCTCTCGTATTGGTACATTAAATACTTGGGCAAACAGTATTGGAATTTTTCTGCATCCCTTTTGTTGATGGGGGAGTTACAAGAATGGTTCTTAACCCTTCATTTTCATTAGAAATCAATGCAAGTCGTATCTGCATCGCATTATTTACACAGGCAGTTTTACTTCCACAACCTCTCCTTGGAATTTCTTCATACAGTTGAAACATTCGTGATTTGTATCTGCATATCGAACATATTGCTCTCTCCTGACACACCAGACCTCTTTTCTCATCATGTTCCAAGTTCCATTATAGAAAACCTTGACCGTCAGGATGTTGGAACTGGTGCTTTCGGAACACATTATTCCACATCTCGGTATTTTTTCATGTATGCACTAAACGATATGTGTTTTGTTCACCAGATATGTTGTTGTGAATAAATTAAAACAGGCTTAATGTCAGAAATGTGGTTTCAGATTAGAAATAAATTCTATTTATAAAGGCAACATTGCTCTGCACTCACCATCAAGTGATAGTATAGAATCATTTAGCTGTAAATTAGAGCTTGCTATCTGGTATGCCAAATCAATATATATATTACATCCCCTTTGACTGTAATTGAGTGATTGCAATGTTTGCTTTGTTTCTCTTTTTTCCAATAATGTATGCATTTTATTTCGCTTTATATTGAAACGTTAAGAATGTAACACTGCTTGTAGTGGAAAGGAAACAAAATAATCATATAGTTTTTTCTTCGTAACTTTTTTTTATGAGTTTTGGGTAAATGTAGGTATAGATGTATGAATTAGAAAACTTCAATATGCAATTCAGTTATATTACCTATATTTACCATGTAGCTTATGCAGTGATAAGTTATATCAGTGTCGAAATATTGCATAGAAACATGGACATGCCATGACATTGCAAAGTTGTCCACATATTTCTCCATCTCCAGCTTACTTTTTGGCCTGGGCCGCCGCAGTTTGTCAGTAGGCTTTCCATCTCCAACATCAATTTCAGTGTTATAAGGAACTTTGAGTGGCTTTTTCAAATTTGTGTCTTGTTGTCTTTATGTAACATACCTCAAGAGGCTATGCCTTTTGCATTGATGCATATTTTCTCCTGGTGCTGTGGTGAATATTACCAGGCTTAAAGGTATTACTCTGTCTATTATTTGCTTCCTCATCCTTCCCGATAGTTTTATACTAAAACGTAGCACTCATTTATTTATTCTTCTGTATAATAAATCTTACAGAACTTTTCATTTGCTTTTATTCCTTTGTGATAAGATGTGGAGGTGAGGAAGCACATGTGTTGATAGTTTAAATAATTTTGGAATGTCAGCATCTTTTGATGCTTCATTGGTATGTGTACTCGTCTTCGGCAGAAGGGCAATGGCCTCTTATCATTATGACCTATCATGTGGCACACTTATTTGCTTGTTTCATTGATATGAATAGGGATGCATTGCACATGTTTCTTCTTCTAAAAAAATTAATCTGATTATAGGACACACTGTACTTAATATATGGAAGAACTGTAAACCAGTCTGAAAATGGGTGAAGAAATAAATGAGTATATATGGATTTGGTGGTCCATAATTGGTTATTTAACAAGCCCGTCATGTTTTGACATATTTTGCACACATATTGAATTACATAATAATTTTACTGTAGAGAAATCTGAGGATTTTGTAAAACCTCCAATATGGATGAATCTCAATACTAGAGTTTACTTTATGGAAACGGATTATTGGATGCATATAGATAGGTATTTGGTAAGATCTGAATTCATATCAACATCCTAGAGTTTGAAAGCTTGCTCAGAATCATCCAGTTTAAACAATTATTTAAATATATACCTGCAGGGACGTCATTGAGAGGATGGCAGGGGAACATGGCATACCCTCGACTCTGCACGTGTTGTATATTTGCTGCAGCCTATATACGAACACTAACAAACCCGTCATGTTTTGACATATTTTGCCCACCTCCCTCGAAAACGTTGAAATGGCAGCCCTGTATACCTGGCCTTTTTAACATAAAGCTTTAGTTGTGCTCATTAAGAAAAAAAGACTGTAAAAGAATACAATACAAACAAAATGTAATTACTTCTGGGCCAATATTGGTTTGGGGTTTATAGATGAGAATGACTGGAATGAATACATTTTCTTGCCTTTAAAGTTAACAAAATATCCTACACTGAGATTTGTTCAAACTAAAATAATGCATATAATTTTACCAACCAATACATCCCTGAAAAAAACTGGAAAAGTTCCTACATGCATGTACTGACTCCTTTAAGACTTTATATCATTGTTTTATATTTTTGTTTGCTTCTTCCAAAATACTGGGTCATTACTTGCTAGTGTATTGGGTGGATAAGGAGTAAGTGTAGTCATTTACATATTTTCCAAAATTCTTGGCATAATCGACGAAAACAAGATATAATGTATCAATCTTCTTTTGTTGCAACTGAAACCGTATATCTATAAAGGTAGATTTAACAATGAAACACCAAACATGGTCCATTTAAAAAAAAATATTAATTTCTATTACATGTCAGAACAAATATTATTCATACTGTACATGAAAACTGTTTGTGACTATATACATATATATGTTTCCCTTTACCCTCATTTGAGCTTCAGAGACCCCCAGATTTTTAATTTGACCCCCAGTTTTGATACCAAAGTTTGGTTTTTACTCAGTCTGACCCCCATTATTGACGCAAAGGAGATTTTTGACACTCATTCTTGCACCCCTAGGGGATGCTCTGTATAATAATAATATATTATATTATATTATATTATATATATATATATATATATATATATATATATATATATATATATATATATATATATATATATATATATATATATATATATATATATATATATGTATGTGTGTGTGTGTGTGTGTGTGTGTGTGTGTGTGTGTAATTAAGCATAAATGCAGTGATGGATGTAACACCTCATTTATTGTGTTCTTGAGTACTGTTAGAGGTGCAGGATGTATGATCTCCCATTCCTTATGATGCTTTGGTAGTCCTTATCTAAGAGATTATCGACCACGGTGTTACTGCCCTGATTGAGTAAACAATAAAATAAAACATGATGTTAATGTATGGAGAAACAAAGAACTGCTATTGAATTGAACAATATGAGTCCCTGTATGTTAGTTAATTACATAGTATGCAAGAATGGACGAAGACCTGACTGTACGGCCATCTGAAGACAGACAACCAATACAGATCACCAGAAATCATTGACAACATTATGACCCAATGGGAAACGTTGACACTGATTCCTTAGTTACCAAAATACCAGTGAGATATCCGCGTCTCAGCATTTTTGTATGGACAGCCATTTAGTTTAGAAACTAATTAAACAAGCCACTCCCTTTTTATGACGTCATTTTCTACTGCAGTAACAGGTACAGGCAAGGTAGGGAGAACATAAGTGCGGATTGTTTAAGTAGAGTCTAAGGTAGATGGTTCACCTAAGAATGGTTTACGATTTAACTCAGATTACATCTTCATAATTCGGGAGAGTAAAACGTCCCTGATTTTTCGCTTCAAACGGGGGCATATGTACATGTGCTTAATCTTGTAGAATATTTATCAGTACATTCTGTCGTTGTGGTTAACGTGACATGCAACGATTAAGACGTATTTGCTAGGCTCGCAATAACAAAGCACCTTGAAATGGTTAACCTCTCTTATGTTATTGGCGGGTTGGGATGGAGGTGATTGCATTTTAATTAGAGTCCTTTCCATAACGGTCAAATAGACGGAAGAAGCCACTGTTTTCGTATAGCAAGTGAGCTTAAAGGTCAGAGTTCAGACTAGCTGGAACAAATATTTGGGGAAATCTTAGGCCATTTAAGTCACGTGTCATATAACGATATTTTAGAGAATGTTTCTTAATAAAGGTAGTATAGATGGAATTACTCTGACGTCAGTGGATTGGGTGTGTTAAAACTTTGGGTGGTTGCAGAAAGTTATCCTGAGTTGCTAAGCTAAACGATTGATGTTCCCAGGCGAAAGTTAATGGTTCAAGTATCATACAACGACGTTTTAGGCAGTCTTCGGTTTTCCCGATGAAAGAAGAATTCTGAGGTACTCCGAAGAGAATTAATTAGATAGTCCTCTCATTAAACAAATAGCTCACGTGACAGGTCTGTAAATCTGAGAGACCAGAAAATAGAACACACAGAGGAATTATCTAATGTTAAAAGGGTAAGGGCTCGGGAATCACAAGGAAAATAGCGTCACACGTGTATTTCACAGTAAGTCAAAGAAATACGGCAAGACCGAAATATCAGCAACGATAATTCGGAAATGAATGGAAGCAACCGGGTGATGCTGACATGGTGTCAATCTCAGTTCAATCGGTCACACGATAATATGATAAAATTTGCTTTATCTGTGCAACGGAACGGGGAACTGAACTTCGCATAAATTTTGTAACTCTTTTTCTAAGAGAAAGTGAATCATTCAAATGTCATGTTCAGTTTCATTTTGTTTATGTAATTACTTAAATTGTTATATTGTACATACGGGGTTGGGAGATGGGGTTCATGGTGTTGTATTCTATATCTCTGCTCAAACTCTGTCATTCTATTCTTTAATATTTTTTGTATTGCGTATTCAATCCCGACAATAACATCTCTTAGATAACGATAACCGAAACACCAAAAGCAGTGGGTGATCTCACATCATCCAAACTGTGGAAAGAGGTTAACGATTACAATCTGCAAAGCTGTATCTAGCCTAGCCCATATGCCAATTTTAATGGTTACATGTCACCCTGACCACGACAGAATGCACTGCAAACTTATCTACAAAATACATATTGAATATTACATGTATATTAGAACAAAAATTGATTCGTACTGCACATATATTTCAAATAACTACTACAATTTTAATTACGATCAGATATGTTCATATATGAAACTAGGCATGTGTGCAAATGGTGGCGGTATGGCCTCAATTATTTTGTGTCTGTCTGTCTGTCTGTCTACCTGCCTGCCTGCCTTCCTGCCTGCCTGCCTGCCTGCATGCGTATGTATGTATGTATGTATGTATGTATGTATGTATGTATGTATGTATGTATGTATGTATGTATGTATGTATGTATGTATGTATGTATGTATGTATGTATGTATGTATGTATGTATGTATGTATTTATGTATGTATGTATGTATGTATGTATGTATGTATGTATGTCTCTCTTAGCCAATAATAACTTCTGTATTGAGCTTGCTTTAAAATTGTAATAAAGTACCTATGTACTAGTATTATTAATTATTCCCATTAAAGTAGTGTGTACTTATAGCGAACTCTGATGTAGCCAGTGAGATCCATGTTGTACCCTGTCACCAACAGTTAATTTTAAGACATGATATAATCTCTGATCAATAATTATTTAAAAGCATGTTGTATCTCTTTCAACATATTTAAACTTTAAAACATGTTGTATTATTCCACAAACATTTCTGGTATTTTCATAGAACAGGATGCTCTAAAAATAATAAAAGCATTTTGTCATATTGCACAGGGAATAAGCAATGATGAATTTATATATATATGTATATATATATATATATATATATATATATATATATATATATATATATATATATATATATATATATATATATATATATATATATATATATATATATATATATATATATATATATATATATATATATATATATATATATATATATATATATATATATATATATATATATACACACACACACACACACAGTACTTTTATATGTAAAAAAAGATTGCAATATATGTATTGTCTATTAGAACGGATACAAATAACAAATATCAATTTTTTATTTTGTAACATATGTATGGCACTCACAAAGCCCCGAAGTTCTTAATTACACGGAATCCAAATTTAGTACAACACTTATCTATTATCGATTCACGAGTCATCTTATTCTACAAAATTATTGATTGAAGAATTCGTTTTTTAACCCAGCCTTCATACATTTCACTGTAACATGCAATACTGATTTAAGGATTCATACATAATTTGTATATAGAGGAATTATGTGTTTTGCTTTATCAATAGTAACCTCATAATACAATTCAACATATACTGAAAATATCTGAAATTTATCCATACCTTTATTAATTATTTAAGATAGTCTATTCCAAATAGAAAATATAATTCTAAATTTTGGAGAAGGACACGTAAAACGATTTTTAAAAAAATAATTTGGGCTTTTATGTTTCTGATGCAGGCTGTCAATAATTGAATCCACAAGCATATCAACACTTTAAGGTCATTTTTATGTTATTATTTAATAGTTACTTTTCTTTACATTTTGTGTATTGTCGCTTTCCAAATAAAAGTTATTAAACAAAGAGTATCGAGTTCCTGGGGTACGTCATGAGTGGATTTGTTAGACACGTTAGTAGATGAGTAAGTTACGACAATGCCCATGTTTTAATAACTAATTTTACAAAATTATAAGTTGACTGTTGAAATCAGACCATAGCAAGCAATTTTCATAATATATGAAATTTCCAGGAATGAATTGCATTGCATTGTTCTCTCACCGATAATATTTTGACAATAAAGCTTTATTTAATACTCTATGTTTCAAGAATGTGAAATTATTTTGTGGTTATAATGACTTTGTTCTTTGTTTTTAATATTCGTTTTTTATTATCCCTGTCATAGGTTGACTATTGGGTTGATACACAGCACTCCAGAGCCAACTAATATTCAACTATTATTGGTCATCAGATACTCTATGTTCAATACATATCATATACAGACACGGAAGAGAAAAAAAACTTACCCACATAAACAACATGCGATCTGTTTGGATACACTAACTGAGGAAAACAAATACTGTAATGATTGTAAATACTTTTCTGATATTGCAAGGTCTTGATCTAGTGTTTGAACAAAGAGCCCAAACCAGGCAACATATCTGTATTCATAAAGTAACTTCAATTTATAAGAGATGTCTTCTGTTTCTTTTTTATTTAATTTAACGATGTTTTGCTCAACGTTTACAAATCCTTTCAACTATTTGTTTTAAAGCCGAAGATTTATAAAATATGCAACTATTAATCCAATATATTCTTTCTTGGTCACGTATGCATTTTTCGGGCTATTCTTTCTTGGTCACGTATGCATTTTTCGGGCGAACACTTTACAACGGTGTCTCTATTTATATGTATATTATATAAGTTGTATATATGATATACCACGAGATATATACGTTTTCATTTAAAAAAACGAGGCTTGCCACGTTTCCTTTAAGTTAAAAATGTATACAATGCGTGGAATATCATTGTTACAGCGTACATACTGTAAATATATTTTTTTCTATATCACATACAAATATACATATTCGCAGTACGAAAGGAGGCTAATATTTACTACAGGCAATTGTGTATTGGCCGAGTAAATAAACTCCTCACATCCCTTCCGAGAGTGACAGCTAAAAGTTGTTTAGTTATCTGCCGCTTATTGCTGTTTACAATCACTTTTGCATATTGATAAGTTGATTGGTTTCTTTTTTGAGTTTCTGATTCCATTCAAACTGAGTATAAATCATTATAAGACAGACCTATGATTTAAACACAAAAAATGGTTATAATGATGAAACTAGATCACCACAAGATGGGTGTAATATTTAATAGGTTTAAGAAACATTAAGAAGAACAGCAATAATAAAGCATTAAATACGTTCTCGTAACCGACATATTTAACTTTTAGTGTTGATAGGTTATTGAAACTATGTATCATTTCTATTATGAACACTGTTGATAGATACCAAGGAAAGTGTAACGAAAGCATTTGATGCCTATTTCGTAGAACCAGTTGATACAACTTTTACAACCTTTATCATATTAAAACACACATCTGTAAAATATATTTCCAGTAAAAATATGAGACAAATGGTAATAAACAGGGTCTTTTATCGTATTCAAGAAAGAGATGTAAATTTACCCTTTTCTGTTCCAATGACATCTTTGTGATTGCATGCACTTTTGTTCCACAATTTCCTCTTTAATTTATGTCTTCTGAGAATTCCGGCAGTATATTACAGATGGAAGAAGTTCACAATTAGATTTTAATGTAACTGACGAATCAAGCACTAAATCCCATTATAATGAGAACTTTAGGATAACATGTTTCGTCACATATAATGAACGTTCTCCACCCCATCCCCAGCAATCCGTGATAAATAGTCATAACCTCCGCCAGCAATCCGTGATAACAAAATCGCAACCTTGTTATTTTCCTATCGTTAGTAATATGAAAAACCGTAAAGAACATAACATTATTTAAGATGACACAATTACTAACTTTAATGTCCTATACTAGTTCATCTACATCTAAAAGAGCATACATTTTAACAGAGATATATGAAGCCAAGTCTTGGTCCTTATTGAAGCATAACAATTATAAAACAGGACGGGTTATGTTACCTCTGGCCTGACCATCTCAAGCATACGGAACAAATACAAGTAATCCACAAAAAGCCCAAAGATACGAAACAATGATATACTAAAGGTAGAAGAAAGACACGTCATTAGGAGGCATTTTTTTTATTCGTTCTTTGGTGATCAATTGATGTCCTCTTTGGACATTCGAGAAGGTAACTAAGTGCTTATCACGACACTTCCAGATCTATCAAAATGCTGACCCGATACTATCTAACTATTTATGTATTCAGTAGAAAAGTCATTACTTTTGGAATTGACCCATGCTGTAAACACATGATTTAACGTTTCTCTAGACGATTTCAAATGCATTAATTTGTCAAAATTCCTTTTTCTGGTACAAACAACATATGAATAGGAACAAATGTTTATTTGCGCGATTTCTTCCGTTGTCATAATTTTTGGAAACAATACTCTCTTCAGAGAATCGTCTGTCCTTTATTATTTTCCTATTTAAAGCATATTTCGACTCTTTTCTAAACATTTGTTTTAAAATATACCTAAAATGTATCATAGGATTAGTTATAAGTGTATGAATGGTGTTCAAAATCTAGGCATTAAATCAAATTTAGGGACTTGCTTTATAAACCAAGAAAAAGTATTTAAAAAATATCGCAAAATTTACAAGTTTAACTTTCACCCATATTAGTGAGAGAGGTATTGTCTGAAATTAAATAAATGTTACTTATATAATTTGATAGTCTCGCAACACAATGAAAACAGATGAAAGGTTGCAAGCAAAACTGATATTCAAATATCCTTCATGTCTAAATCTGGTAATTGTTAGGAAATATCTAGAATTTACTTGTCGTGATCATTACTTTAGCATCATTATGCACGAATGTTAATTGAGAATTATAAACATACAAAAGATAAAATACTCTTTTAGATGTTAGATATTTATTACTGTTTTCATCCTTATCCAAATATTCCTGTAATATCGAAGTGAAATATAAGTGATATATGTAACATTTAGGCTTCAGTCTTGACAATGATATCTTGTTAACACAGATGTTGGAACAAAATCGTATTGCTTTCTGATAATAATGTGTCTAAAACTATAAGAATAATATTTCTGTCTTGTAGAAATTGCTTTGGATTTTCGTATTTAATTATTAAACAGTTCATGTCCATACGGACCTCGACCCTAAGCACGGTGTCTGTTTCTGCTCAGCCTTTTGCCCCCAATAAAAAAGATTGGAAAGCTCAATATATATATATATATATATATATATATATATATATATATATATATATATATATATATATATATATATATATATATAACAAAATATGTTCATTTCATCTCTAATGAGGCATAGGTTTTTAATAACTAACAGATTAAACGAGCCCCAAAATAAATACTAACACATACTTCATAGATTTAAATTCTCATGCAAGTTAAATGACGATTGATAAGATTAAAATATTACAATATATAGACTTAGTCTACAAAACGAGATACAGTAATCAGCTTTGACACTATTGCCTTCAAGATAAGAAACAATGCGTTCCAATAATTCCAAATAAATAAGAACATTTGTTGCTCTAATATTTTGCTTGAAACATTCAAATAAAAGTACATGACTGAAATAGAGGCTTCGTAGATAAATTGAAACCTACAAAGATCTGCAGCCATTGGGTTCTTATCAACTGTTCCCAGTTATTAGTAATTGCAAATTCCTTTGTTTTCATGTTGTTTTCGGAAAGAAATATGATCAGTTGCCTTAGCACGTCCATTTCGAGGGTGAAAGATGTTTCATTGTTCATTGATGCTCGTAAAAAGCAAAGCACACATTCAAATATTTGTTGCGATAACAAAGTATCGGTATGATACGGACCTTCTCAGTATAGCAGCATCCCATTCGGTACAAAATTGCATCCTGCAACCAATAAATTAGGATTTGTTATTGTTGTATTTTCTTCATGTCTGACATATCATTCGCGTGTAATTTTTCGAAACTATTACCAGGAAAATACAAACGTATTCGATATACAGTTCCAATTAGCAAAATACCAACTATATGTTCATTCTTTCATTTAGAAAACGGAACTCATTCTATGCGACAACATCTACATTATGTCGTTAACCTCATGGGTTATTATCCATTTAAAATCATAAACATTTGGGTGTACTGGATCTCTTCTCATGTAATGAATTGTACCAGTTACGGCCATCAATGTATACAATATAGAAACACCAAGTCTTATTGGTTATAATTAAACACCAAGTCTTATTGGTTACAATTAAACACCAAGTCTTGAGGCTGTATCAAGGTTATAATTAAACAGCAAGTGATGTAGCTGTCATATCGTTTCTAATTAAACAGCAAGTGATGTAGCTGTCATATCGTTTCTAATTAAACAGCAAGTGATGTAGCTGTCATATCGTTTCTAATTAAACAGCAAGTGGTGTAGCTGTCATATCGTTTGTAATTAAACAGCAAGTCTTGAAGCTGTAAAACGGTTCTAATTAAACAGTAAACCTTTTAGCTGTATATCGGTTCTAATTAAACAGTAAACCTTGTAGCTGTATATCGGTTCTAATTAAACAGTAAACCTTGTAGCTGTATATCGTTTTTAATTAAACAGCAAGTCTTGAAGCTGTATATCGGTTCTAATTAAACAGTAAGCATTATAGCTGTGATATCAGCTCTAATTCAATAGCAAGATGTGTATTTGTAACATCGGTTCTAATTAAATAGCAATTCTTATAGCTGTTAATCGGTTATAATTTAACAACGACTCATGTAGCTGTAGTTATTGTATACAATTAAACAACAAGTCTTGTTGCTGTTATATCGCTTCTAATTAAACCGTAATTCTTGTAGCTGTAATATCGGTTTTAATTCAACAGCAAAATTCGTAGTTGTAACAATTGGTTCTTATTAAACAGCAAGTATTGTAGCTGTAATTATCGTTTGCAATTAAACAGCAAGCATTGTAGCTGTAATGTTGGTTATAATTGCAAAACAAGTCTTGTGGCTCTAACATCGGTTCTAATTAAACAACAAGTCTTAGAGATGTATATCAACTATAATTAAACAACGGCTCCTGAAGCTGCAATTATCGCATAAAACTAAACAAGTCTTGTAGTTGTAATATCGAGTCTGATTAAAGAGCAAGTCTTATAGCTGTAACATCACTTCTAATTGAACAGGAATTGTTGTAGCTGTAATATCGGTTTTAATTAAACATCAGGTCTTGTACCTCTAATGTCGGTAATAATGAACAGGAAGTCTCGTAGCTGTAAAATCAGTTATAATTAATCAGCATGTATTGTACCTGTACTATTGGTTCTTTTTAAACAGCAAGTCTTTTTATGCTATATCTGTAATAATTAAACAGAAAGTCTTGTAGCTGAAATATCGATACTAATTAAACAGAAAGTCTTGTAAATGTATATCGGTTATAATTAAACAGAACGTCTTGTGGTTGTAATATCGGTTCTTAATCAAACAGCAAGTCTTGTAGCTGTAATATCGCTTCTAATTAGAAAACGATTCTTGTAGCTGTAATGTTGGCTCTAATTCAAGAGCATGTCTTGTATATGTATAACGGTTATAATTAATGCCAAGTGTTGCAGTTGTAACATCGGTTTTAATTAACATCGTCTTGAAGCTGTAGTTTTCGTTTACAATTAAAAAGTAAATCTTTTAGATGTAATATCGGTTTTAATTCAACAGCAAGTCTTGCAGTTGTAATATCGGTTTTAATTAAACAGCAAGTCCTGTAGCTGTAATTATCGCTTGGAATTAAACTGCAAGTATTGTAACTATACTATCCCTTCAGCAATTCTCGGCTGTATATCGGTTTTAATTCAACAGCAAGTCCTGTAGCTGTAATTATCGCTTGGAATTAAACTGCAAGTATTGTAACTATACTATCCCTTCAGCAATTCTCAGCTGTAATATCGGTTCAAAAGACACACCAAGTCTTGCAGCTGTATTAGCGGTTATTGAAACAGCGGATATTTAAGCTGCAATATCGGTTCTAATTTAACAAAAATCTTTTGTAGCTGTATATGGTTCTAATTAAACAGCATGTACTGTAGCTGTAATATCGGTTATAATTGAACAGAAAGTCTTGTAGCTGTAATATCGGCTCTAATTAAACAGCATGTACTGTAGCTGTAATATCGGTTATAATTGAACAGAAAGTCTTGTAGCTGTAATATCGGCTCTAATTAAAGAGCAAATATCGGTTATAATAAACAGCAAGTCTTTTATCTGTATAACGGTTCTAATTTAAAACACATTGCATATAAATTTATTTTAAGTTCAAACTCAAAAAGATCTACTGTGCATATTCCTTTGGTAAGTAAGCATTAAATCCCCTTGTTTGATTGAACGATTTTACTTGCAGCCTCTATACAGTCTGGATGATATTTGGCTATTTGTTGACTGTTTTATCCTCAAATGCAGCCTCTTTAAACTTTGACTGGTATTTGGTTATTTGTTGACTGTTTTATCCTCAAACGCAGTCTCTTTAAACTTTGACTGGTATTTGGCTATTTGTTGACTGTGTTATCCCCACATGCGGTCTCTTTAGAATTTGATTGGTTTTTGGCTATTTGTTGACTGTGTTATCCCCAAATGCAGTCTCTTTAGACTTTGACTGATATTGGGACTATTTGTTGTCTTTTTTTAAATCTCCAATTGCAGTCTCTATAGATTTTGAATGGCATTTGGCAATGTTTTTATCCCCAAATGCAGTCTCTACAGACTTTGACTAGTATTGGGTTATTTGTCGACTGCTGCATGCCTCTACAGTTAAACTGCTTCTTGAGGACTTTGCTTCTTCTACCTGATAAGGACCCATATCGCTGGCTTCATGGTGTTATCACGATAATATGAAGACATGATTGTTATAAAATACATCAAACTCTGCGGAGTAGCTTTTGTTTAAGCGTAGAATATAATGGCGTGTTTGATAGGGTTTTTCACGTGATTTGTTGCAATATATATATATATATATATATATATATATATATATATATATATATATATAATCTATATCCTTATATACTTGAAAATGTGTTAAACGTCTAAGACTAACCTAAAATTAAAGTTATCTCTAGTATAAATATTTATTCGAAAATGTGCAGTCTGCAATTTTCCATGCTTGAGTAGTTTGCAATCATCATTTTTGTATAATGTCTTCCATGACTAATTTTGTCCATAGAGAGAGAAAACGAACAAATGGAAAAACGTATGTCTAACATTTGTAACCTATTGCTTTCTGTGCGTGATTTGATCTCAGGGATTTGTGACTTGTTCCTTTGACTTTTACATACTGTCTTATTTTCAACTAGTTTCTGTCAGCACACACGATCTCATAACTGCTGTGTATCTTTAAAAACAAAAACTAATGGTTCAAAAGAAAGAAAATAAGCCTCCCAAAATTAAAATGTATTTTGGTCAATTAGGAGTGTAGCTTACAAAAATGATTTATTACTTCACTGACACCGAATCATTCTGATATACTCCCAAATTTGATAGTATATTACACCAACTGATACCACTACGATTAGTTCAGCATTTGTTTCGCTTTTAAAACAGTTCTGGGTTTTCTGGCCAGATTAATTTACTTGTAATTTATTTGTAACTTTCCCTTGTTCCTGCATTCGAAGTAGCACTTCCCTGTCATGTGTCTCTGAAGCACGTCGATTGTGTTTTCTCGTCAATCGGGATACAGGCTTACTTTCTTTCATCTTGTAGTTTTGGTAACGATGTTGAAATCTCGAGATTTATTCCATGCTGTCTCTGATATGATTCCACACACAGGTCGTTACGTCTGGTTGTCGAGTACATCAGGAATACACAACATTACGTTAAATATCAGGAAGAGTCTCAGCTGCTATCAAGGGATAGTTACCATGTCTATTATTGTACTGATATGTGGATACATACAGTACTGATACTATGATGACCAGATAGCTAACTTAAACGCTTGCGCTTCTTCAGCATGGAACATACTACGTTTTAGTATGTTTTCCGTGAACATTCGGTCTTTGGCAGCAACCTAATCTGGTCCAACTCGGTTATCTTTATAAACTGTTCGATATCACACAAGCTCTCTACCCCTACCCTCTCTCTCTCTCTCTCTCTCTCTCTCTCTCTCTCTCTCTCTCTCTCTCTCTCTCTCTCTCTCACACACACACACGCTTGCTAATTAAACTCTAAATGGCAAATTCCTCAGACACGAATATAAATTATTCATACCACTTCAGTAATACTCATTGTGGTTTCAACGCAGTCCCTGCTTTGTGCTCATTGTACTTGTTTTCAGATTTCTTTTTAGTGTTATGAGAGATCAAGACTTTTACACACTCATTTTGCATAGAGACATTAAAAATGTCAATCAGACAATTGAATCTGAATTCTTTTTTTATAAAACCGATCTTAAAGAATGTTTGATGTACTCTTCAAGAATGTTTGATGTACTTTACTAATCATAACTCTAATGTATATGCTGTTTTTCTGGATAACGAAAAGGCATTCGATAGACTGTGGCATTGTGGACTACTAAAAAAACTAAAAATATTAGGAATTAATGCAAAAATATGGAGAATAATCGCCCATTCCTACACACAGTCAAGTGCCTGTGTAGCGTGTAGATGATGTATATCGAACACATTTCCATTAAGGACAGGAGTTGGACAAGGGCGTGTAATGTCGGCTTTTTTATTTCTCGTGTACATAAATGACCTATTGAATGAATTAGTAATGACTAATTGCGGGATAACAGTGAATTAGATGAACATACCTGGCATGCTTTTGGCAGATGACACTACTCTAATAAGCTCTACGCTGAATGGATTGCAAATACTCGTGAATACAGCTTATCAATATACACAGAAGTGGAAATTGAAATATAACTCTAACAAGAGTAATTCGATGATATTTAGTAATAAAAAAGGAAGTGTACTCATCAAATGGAATTACTCTGGGATCACAGAATATTTCTAGAGCAAAAAGAGTGAAATATGCAGGAGTTACGTTTTCACAATCAATGAAAACTAATGATCGTATAGTCTATTCCTAAATGTGTAACAAACTCACTATACTCATTTGGATTAAATACAAATGGGATGAATCCTATAGTTTCTGTGAAAGTCTGGGAAAGAGTTATATTGCCGTCTGCTTTGTATGGCTCAGAACTCTGGTTTAATATGTCATATCAGGACATTGAATCAATGGAGAAATAACAACGATATTTCGCCCGGAGAGTACAAGGTTTCCCTCAAAGATCGCCTATTGGATCTACGACATCATGCTTGGAGTTGATATCAATGGACGCTCGCATAGATAAACAAAAACTTGTATTCCTTGGTCGCATGTGTAGAGCATCAGCAAACTTAACTGCTAAAAAGGTTTTCCTCTGGGCTGTTGGAAATTTGATTTTTGACCCCCAACATAGCTACAACTCTTTTATATATGATATAAATACTGTACTCAAAAAGTATGATTTAGAAGACTATCTCAACGACTTTATTTTCACTTGAAAATTTCCAAACAAAATAACATGGAATAACTTAATTTGGACAAGAATACAGATATTTGAGGAGAGAAAACATGAAATGAGCATCAGAAATCCATCAGAGGGATTTGGTAGATTTTTAAAAATTAATCCAGGACTAATAATGCATCATTTATGGAAAACAGCTTACACTGACTCAAGCACAAAAATGGAATATGGGACATTAATTCGTATTGGAGGAATGCAAGCAAGACCTGGACTGTGTCCCCTATGTGGCAAAATGAGTCATGACCATATTTTACACATTTCGATGAATTGTTCCTTAACCTCAAACGACAGAAACCACTTGACGTATATGCCTCCAGTGATTTACCGTGATTTCTGTGATCAGATCGATGATGTTATACTGATTATAATACTTGGTGGTTTAAATGATATATCAGAACGTTTAGAATTTGAGGCATGGATAAATATGATCAGACTATCTACCAAGTATTTCACTAAGATAAAGGATATTACATATTCGATTCAATAGAAAACTCACTCGTGATTATAAGGAAAGAAATAATTGTACTGGATTGCAAAGCTATAAGGAATCTAACTATTTTTGTTGTGAAGATACATTTTCAAATATTCTATCGCATATCTATATCTATCTACTTTAGTAATGATTTTAATTTATTTATTCGTTTGCTATTGGAAATAATTCAATAAGTAACGAATCCGCTTTTTTGTGATTCTATGTATATAAATGCATTTCTTTTTTGTCCTAAGATCTTCAGAAATTGGTGGAATAAAAGATCATCATCATCATCATCATCATCATCATCATCATCATCATCATTTCTCTCTCTCTGTCACACACACACACACACACATACACACACACACACACACGCGCGCGCGCGCTTGCTTGCTAATTAAACTCTAAATGGCAAATTCCTCAGACACGAATATAAATTATTCATACCACTTCAGTAATACTCATTATGGTTTCAACGCAGTCCCTGCTTTGTGCTCATTGTACTTGTTTTCAGATTTCTTGTTAGTGTTAAGAGAGACAATCAAGATTAAGACTTATACACACTCATTTTGCATAGAGACATTAAAAATGTCAATCAGACAATTGAATCTGAATTCTTTTTTTATGAAACCGATCTTAAGGTACTCTATTACGTTTGTCAGGACGCGAGTGCCATAAAAAACCCACAAAACCCCTTAAAAAACCAGAACTAAACATTAACAACGACATTTTATAGTGTTAAGGTTCACATTTGACAGGCCTCCTGAACATGGAATCCAATTGCAAACTGTACTGAATGGTGACTAGTTATTTTGCATGTGTTTGGCTACAACTCCAGTCGTTTTCTGATTTATATAGTTTTCATAGATCTGTTAACAACCCTTGAGGATAGCTCAGTAAGTCTTAACTACTGATTTTCCAACTTCTACTGTCTTATAATCTATGCATACATTGGTTATATATGATGTTTTGCCAGTTGCTTGTTTCGCATTTTCTAGACAAAAGGTTTCCCTGCATAACGTTATTCATTTTAGGATGTTATTAATATGCATAATATGTGCCATATGTTTTACTGTTTTAACAACGACCATTTATCTTTTGTCAACTTTACTGCTTTGTATTTAAAATGTGGAGTTCCTTATTTCCGTTTTATGACGGTGACGTTATGATTTTGTCATTTTCTGCTAATATGTATATAACTCCATACTTTATTTCATGTCGTATTTGCGTCGCGTAACTGTCTGTGTTTCTCCATCACAACTCTAAGCCTTAAACTATGCAAACAAAAGAAGCGAAACCAACACGTTTAGTAACCTCAACACATAATGATTTTAATTCTTTGTACAGTGAAAATTAAAGACGCCCTTACAGTTTTATAAATTAAATCCCAAATAATTCCAAATGTCCTATCACAAATTGACAATATAAAATGTTCATAATGAATTACAATAGTTTGAAATATCCTGAATTACCATGGTGATACGTACAGAATGATTGTGAATGAATTCTCGATCATCCTGAAATTATATTTCAGTCCAAAATGTCACTAAATACTTTGTAATCTCAACGAATAAGTTAAAGATTTAATTCCTCTCAAATTATATATGAAAACAACCACAAACTCTCTAATCATAGATTACCACATACCAAAATGAAACAGGAACGAAAAATACATCATCTGTAGGCTTGGGTAACCACCCTACAACTAGATATATCACCTGTCTGTTGAGTCCCTACATCACAACTAGATACATCACCTCTCTGTTGAGTCCTTACCTTAAAGCAACATACTTGTCGTTTTGGGTCCCGATGTTACAGCTAGATACGTCACCTGTCTGCTGAGCCCCTGCGTTACAACTATATGCATCACCTGTTGGTTTGTGTCCCTACCTTACAGCTAGATACATCATACATCACCTGTCTGTTGAATCCCTACCTTACAACTAGATACATCACCTGTTAGTTTGTGTTCATACCTTACAGCTAGATACATCACCTGTCTCTTGAGTCCCTACGTTACAACTAGATACATAATCTGTCCGTTTGGGTCCTCACCTTACAGCTAGATACATCACCTGTCCTTTAGGGTCTATACCTATCAGCTAGATACCTCACCTCTCGGTTAGTATCTCTACCTTACAGAGTGATAACTCACTTGTACGTTTAGGTCACTTACAGCAAAATATATCTACTGTCGGTTTGGTTCCCTACCTTACAGCAAAAAATCTCTTCTGTCGGTTTGTTTCCCTACCCTACAGCAAAATATCTTTTCTGTCGGTTTGTTTCCCTACCCTACAGCTAGATGCATCATCTGTTGGTTTGGTTCCATGTCGGTTTGAATCCCTAACTGACAGAGAGGATAACGTTTGCATTCACTATCTGTAATTTCAGTCTATGAGCATGCTTCTTTTCTCCATGTAAGACGTATTTGACATCTATGTTTTTGCAAACATTTGTCCTGTTCATTTAGTAGGATCGTTTACTCAGATCTGACCATATTACTCTATTATGACCCTTTCCATGGTCTCTTATTAGCCAAGTGACCAGTAACGATATACAACCCACCTGGTCAGCCAGCGTTTCTGCAGAGATTGGTAGCAATGAATTTCATTTCCTAAGAGCAGTTGATATATGCATCTTATGTAATTATTTTGGCTTACCATTTTCTGAAGGACTACCGAACAACTGATGTCATGTATTTTTTTTATATGCCATACAATCTTCTACCAGCTTGATTCTACGCAATGAGGACTACTAGCTTAGGCCTCCAATACAATTTGTGACGTGCATCAAAACCAATGTCTCTATATGTATCGTGATACGTACTAACTGTGTTCTTTTCATTCATAAACATGTTCATTGCTTTAAATATTATTAATATTATTATTATTATTATTATTATTATTATTATTATTATTATTATTATTATTATTATTATTATTATTATTATTATTGATGTTATTTGTATTTTTGTCGCAATTGTTAGTCTCAATAATAATATTATTATTATTAGTAATATTAATAATAATATTAATATATTATATTATTAAGTGCAGATTTTGATATACAAATGGACAAACGAGTTAAATTAACTATTGAGGATCGTACAACAAATATTCTAACGAAAGAATAATAATATATAATAATTATTATTATTATTATTATTATTATTATTATTATTATTATTATTATTATTAATGATGTTGTTATTATTATTATTATTATTATTATTTATGTTATTTGTATTATTGTCGCAACTGTTAGTCTCAATGATAATAATAATCATAAT
The DNA here is from genome assembly GCA_029339505.1 of Unio delphinus. NCBI lineage: Eukaryota > Metazoa > Mollusca > Bivalvia > Unionida > Unionidae > Unio > Unio delphinus. The sequence goes on along the minus strand of JAQISU010000017.1, from coordinate 10,069,392 downwards.
ATATTATTATTATTATTATTATTATTATTATTATTATTGTTCTTTTTGATGATGTTATTATTATTATTATTATTATTATTAATATTATTATTATTGTAATTATTATTATTATTTTTATTATTATTGATGTTATTTGTATTATTGTCGCAATTATTAGTCTTAATACTAATAATAATCATAATATATTAGTGTTATTATTATTATTACTATTATTATTGTTGTTGTTGTTGTTGATGATGATGAAACTACCCACTAGTTACAATATATGCTCAGCATGCTGCATACATGGTGTCTAAAGTGAAAAGTGAAAGTGGACAAGAGTAATGGTATTTACATTGGTAGCTATCTTAGAAAAGTTCTACTACTGTGACCATTACCTGATTGATGAATCCTATTATAGGTATATATATATATATATATATATATATATATATATATATATATATATATATATATATATATATATATATATATATATATATATATATATATAATATATATATATATTTTGAAGCAATGTCTTTCAAATGTGGCAGATTATTCGTAACTGGATGACTTTGTCTGTTTGACTCGAAGATAGCTCCCAACCTTAAATATGGGTTGAGGTTTAGGGGTTTTACGATGAAAATCATATTCAAAAAGTTCGTGGGCAATTTTTAAATATATTCTTGGTATATCTACGTCTACTCCAAATGCATTCCTTTATAACGAATTAGGAAGAATTAGTATGCAGATTATGAGATAAAGGCGTATTTTGAAATGTTGGCTACGAATTATAAAAATGCAATAAGAAACATATCCCAAACAACGATACAATTTGCGGGACTAATAGTTTTTAACACATTTATTTTTTACATTGGGGCTATGGCATTGTTTGGTTATTCAGGGCATACAAGATGAAACTATTTTTTTTACATTATTCAGTCAGAGATGTGAAGATATTTTCAAAAGCTGCAGTATGAGATTAATTCTATTGAAAAACTGCGTTTCTAAAGGTCATTGTTAGTTAGTCAAAGATACAGAGAATTGTTGAGAGATAGAGATTTTTGGTTAACAAATCCATGCTTCTAGAGGGGAACCTGCAAATCAGAGATAACACTGGAAGATATGTAGCTATTTATTATCAAGAAATATTGTACCATATTTGTTACGTTATAACCGAAAATGAATTCCATGTGATTATTGTTTGTCTGCTACATGGAGAATTACGAAGAAAATATTTACCCACCTTTGCATAAAAATCACAGCTTAAAAAAATATACAAATAAAATTCTGATGAATAATTTAGCAATATTTACTAAAAAGCCTTAAAAATTAGAGAATTGTTTTACCATCGACTCTTGCTACATAAGACTAAAGATCAATAATCAATAATCACAAAACTTGCTCTCTGCTGACTTTTGAGTTCTCTTTAAATTTGTGTGATTACAGTATCATATCTCTTTGTATTTAACCCAGTTATAATAAAATAAAATAATGATTATTTTCATGTCACTCCCTTACACAATATTATCCTTATCCGCGTGGTGAGATTTCACTGAACTTCGTATTTTACTTGTCTATATGACAACTGTGTGCAAGGAGGTTCTTATTTTAGGTCCCTGGTTGTCCGAAGAAGTTCAAATGTAATTATGAACTTCTGTTCTAGTAACATTTAAACAAAAAAGTATTATACGGATTTTGTATTACAAATCCCAGATCCCAGCCTTGTAAACGAGGACGGATGTGGGTGGGTGTGATATATTAAAAAGCATGGGGATGCACTGCTGTCTACAATTGCTACTTTTGTTATCATTTTACGTGGATGTTCTATGTTTATTCAAGGACTGTGTCCTGCTTTGTACTTTACCTAAACATACGAAATTTAAAACATTTTTTAAAAGAAATTCACTGCACCGTTTCATGGCTCTGAGCACGTATATAACAATCTCTTTCCCAGATGCAAATCTTGTTTTCATTGCAAAAACATTTTGTTACAATATTTGTTGTACGCTCCTCAATAGTTAATTTAACTTGTTTGTCCATTTGTATATCAAAATCTGCACTTAAATGTGAACACATGTATGTATGTATGTATGTATGTATGTATGTATGTATGTATGTATGTATGTATGTATGTATGTATGTATGTATGATTATCTGTCTTAATGTAGGTCTATATGTTCGTTCTATTGTATGTGTACAGGTAGGTAAGTATACGGCCGTTGAGGCAGTTTCGTTTAATTATTCTAGATATGCAAGTTCTTCTACAAAACTAAGATTAAACTTCATGGTTCCGGTCTGGAAAACAAATGTTATCCCGTTGTCTCTAATGACGCGTTTCCACACCAGTAAAACACTTTCTTGCATTTTCTTACAACATCAGGGGGTGTCAAATGTACTGCTGAAACAACTTTCTTCTTGATTCACCACCGTTAATGGACAGGTGGGAGCAATGTCGCTGTTTTAATCACGTTTACCTTTTGCAGCCTGTCTCCCCCAACACTTTGTTACTGGTGCCGAAAATCTTGTGCCTGGTGTATATATTTCAATCAAACAAAGGTTCCCTTGTCACTTCTGAAATAGACAACTCAAATATTTACAATAAAAACACTAGACAGACTAAACGTATTTTCATAGGGCTCTAGGACAGCTTTTTCAGAGGTATCTATGTAGCTATCTACCACTGTCAATTTCCCACAAAGTAGAAGAATCGGGGAATAGTTCAGCATGTCAAAATAATTAAATCCCGTGTCAAATGGATCTTTTCCAAAAAGCGGCCGACATAATGGTTTCGAGAAGACGATTTTATCGCAAAATTTGCTCGCCTGACTCGGGTATGAGCGGTATCTTTTTAACACTTGTGAACAATGCCACTCTGACCCCAGTTCAACAGCTGTCAATCAAAACATTATTTCGTGTATGTATAAAACCCACGCTTGAAATCCGATATATCGGAATTTTATACAGGCCTTAGTATTTGTTCAGTTAAGTGTGGGTCTTATCGCCTGGTAGTTTTTGATCAAACAGGAGGCTATCGCACAAAGAATAAAAGCACAACTATATTTGACTTTGTCGGGGACGAGACTAATGAACACAGACGAGATATTTAGAGTTAAAATTCAGTGGCCTATTAATACATCTTACTTAGGTTACCAACTGAACCACACTAATGCGAATTAACCGCACAATACAATGTTGACTTGTGATGAACAGGAGTCAAGGTCTTTTAATCATAGCTGTGACAAAATCCGACTATCACTTTCGGCAATATAAAGGGCGCGTCTTAATTCTTCTATTAATTTAGTGCGTCGCCTTTAGGGTTTTTAATATATTGCTTTAGTTTAATTATACAATCGGTGCAATTTGACGATAATCTGATATGCGGTAATCAATATAAGACTTTGTATCCACGGATTAAGACGATTCAGTGCAGTTGCATATTTCATTTGTAAGGACTGTAAGTTATATATAATACTACATATATATATATATATATATATATATATATATATATATATATATATATATATATATATATATATATATATATATATATATATATATATATATATATATATATATATATATATATATATATATGGGTCGAGGGGTAACCTAGAAACTTAGCAATAAATACGCGTGAAATTAACACCACACCATTCAACCAAGATTATCACAGACGACATTTTCTTACGTATTAGAAAGATAGAGTAATACCAAGAGTGGGTGAGCAATAAAACCTTATTGATGTTATCACACGAGTAGCAATAACCAGGTCTGCTCAGTAAAACAGTGTTATACTGAGACACACCCCATGCCAATTACATGTAGTGTAAATTGCTTTGTGCGTGCTGATAGTTTCATGAATAATGATTGAAATTGTATGGAGGTTTTAAACCTGTACACAACAAATAAAGCAGTCGCGTTTTGCGACTGACATTATGCCTGTATGTCCGTCAAGCTTCCAGTGCGCCAGTTAGTCAGTCATGTGATGCCGCAAACTTTTCCAAACAAGTATTGGTCAGCAGTCTGTATGTATTTGGCACGTGTTAGGGTCAGACGTAGTGAGATATTAATTGTATTTCGATTTAAAGAATAGTAACGTCACTGTCAATATTAGTTGCTGGAGTTTTTACAATTCAATGCCACACACTGATGCAAACATGTTTTCTTCGAGTATACGTACAAAATAAATTATTTGAAAATCAAGTCATATGTATCGATATAAATAAACAATGCCATTAAATTCACAGTTTTACAGCACTTACATATATCGATATAATATTCTTTATCTGAAAAGCATCATCACCTTATAGTACTGCCAAGACAATTTCGTTCCTTATCGGTTGCAATGTTTCAAACTGTAGAAAAGGGGCTCCGAGTGGCAGAGTGGTCTAAAGTGCTATCCGCTACGGATTACTGCCATCACCAATCTGCGTAGGTTCGTGTCTCGGATTCGGCCCATGTGGGTATGTGAGAAAGCTTGCCAGCAGCTTTTTGGTGGGCGGTGGTTCGTTCAGCGGTTTTCCCGTGGTTCTTACTCCACAAGTAATACTGGCCATGTATAGCCTGTGTTGTGCTGAAACATGGCGTTAAACCATACAACAACAAAACAAACTGTAGAGGAGTCTTTAAATGGATTTTTTATTTACCATAACATTGTTATTTAGCAAGGTTGCTTTCAGGGTAGCGTGTTCTACTGTGACACATTGTAAACAATAAAATAAACACAATACATGATATGCCCTCGAAATATGAAGAATTGTGCTTTACAATGGCTTGTATTTTTCTACAGACAAATGTTAATGTTAGTGTAGATACTCTGTTTACCTGTAACACATGATATAATAGAGTCTGGTCATTTAAGAGGACGGGGATAAAAGAGTCAAGTGAATTCAGAGAGACTGGTGGGGATTAAAAAAATCACTCACTGGCATTACATTTTATCCTTACATAAGGTAACATTTATAACAATACTTAAATAACAACCAACCCCACTCGAACCCCCCTTTAAAAAAAAGGTTTTCACGTTTGCTTTTCGATTTATATTAGAAAGAACGCTAACTAACGTTTATACTAGTTCTAAAACTGGCAACAATAACATATATTATATTTTCTCATATTTGTTGTACATACAATATTCATTAAACATATAAAAGTTGTCTTCCTCAGATTAAGACATTTTAATAATTTCCATATTTTTCAGTTAGTAACAATACTTTTTTTTCATTCACTGAACAGTCGTCATTCATCAGGAGTTTAAAAAAAACACGGTGACAATCTTCCGTAAATTGTTGTATCTATCAGGACGCTTTAAAGACTGACTTCAATTGGATAGAATACCACTATAATGCGACTCCATTAATCGGTCTATTTGGATAGAATACCACTATAAAACGACTCCAGTAACCGGTCTATTTGGATAGAATACCACTATAATACGACTCCAGTAACCGGTCTATTTGGATAAAATACCACTATAATACGACTCCAGTAACCGGTCTGTTTGGATAGAATACCACTATTATACCACTCCAGTATCCGGTCTATTTGGATAGAATACTACTATAATACCACTCCAGTAACCGGTCTATTTGGATAGAATACTACTATATATCATACGACTCCAGTAATCGGTCTACTTGGATAGAATACCACTATAATACGACTCCAGTAATCGGTCTACTTGGATAGAATACCACTATAATACGACTCCAGTAACCGGTCTATTTGGATAGAATTCCACTATAATACGACTCCAGTAACCGGTTTATTTGGATAGAATTCCACTATAATACGACTCCAGTAATCGGTCTATTTGGATAGAATACCACTATAATACGACTCCAGTAACCGGTCTATTTGGATAGAATACTACTGTTATACAACTCCAGTGATCGGTCAGTTTGGATAGAACACTACTTTAGAATGACTTCAGCACCGTTCATATTGAATAGAATACTACTGCAAAAAGTCCTCAGTAAACGATCGCATTGGTTAGAATATTGCTTTAATTTGACTTCAGCAACCTGACCAATAAGTTATTTCAATTTTATATATATATATATATATATATATATATATATATATATATATATATATATATATATATATATATATATATATATATATATATATATATATATATAAGATACTGAATTTCGTAGCAAGACTTCTTGGTGGATTTATTTGTAATGTAAATAGCGTAATTTTTTTAAAAAACAAATAATTTGTTGAGATAAGGTATTATAATAGCTACCTAACTATTACAGAACATTTGACTGTAGACACCCAATCACCACCGATAATGTGATTGTTGCCACACCCAACCATCACTGATAATTTGACTGAAGACACTCAACCAATACTGTTAATATGGATGCAGAAAGAAAACAACTACTGATAATTTGACTGTAGAAAGACAACCGCCACTGATAATTTGACTGTAGAAAGACAACCGCCACTGATAATTTGACAGTATAAACCCAACCATTAGTGTTAATTTGGATGCAGAAAGAAAACAACTACTGATAGTTTGCCTGTAGCAAGACAACCGCCACTGATAATTTGTCTCTAGAAAGACAACCGCCACTAACAATGTGACTGTAGAAAGACAACCACTACTGATAATGTGACTGTAGAAAGACAACCACTACTGATAATGTGACTGTAGAAAGACAACCACTACTGATAATGTGACTGTAGAAAGACAACCACTACTGATAATGTGACTGTAGAAAGACAACCACTACTGATAATTTGACTGCAGAAAGACAACCACTACTGATAATTTGACTGTAGAAAGACAACCACTACTGATAATGTGACTTCAGAATGAAAACCACTACTGATAATTTGTCTCTAGAAAGACATCCACAACTGATCATTTAACTGTGGAAAACAACCATAACTGATAATTTGACTTTTAGAAATCCAACCGAACACCACTGATAACATGAGTCTAGAAAGCCAACCACCACTAATAATTTGAGTGTATATTCCCATCCATCGTTAATAACTTTGACTGTAGACTCCAACCACTTATCATGTGTCTGTAGAATTCCAACCGTGGCTTATAATTTCTCTGTAGAAACCCAACCGCCACATTAAAATTTGACAGTAGATTCCCAACCATCACGGATAGATTGAGTGTAGAAACCCAGCGCCCACTAATAATTTGAGAGTAGATTCCCAACCGTCACTGATAATGTGACTGCATAAACCAAAACGCCACTGATAATTCGACTAGAGAAGCCCAACCACCACTGTAAATTTAACTGATAGATTCAAACCGCTTTCGCACTTCATTGTAGAAACACCACCCCACTAACATCCCAAATATCCCAGTCTTCCTATTTTCGTCCCATCGATGACACCAATTCTCTATCTTGTACTGAAAAAAAGATTGAAACATTCTCAGCAATTTTCTCATCTTACTGAAATATGTTAGATGCGAAAGGGGTTAGAATGTAAAGGTTATATTAAATATGGAAATAAAAGACATTTGACTCCCACTTTTTCCTCTCCGGATGGTGGCTTTTAGAGTCACAAATATTAGTTTATATTTATCGGATCGTCATTCTAAGTCACTAAAATATCATGTCAATTATACCATTGCTCTACTGTTGGAAAATGTGTTAGGTTATAAGGAAAACATTAACGGACGTAAACACACGATGAACGGATGGAACTGACTTGGCCTGTAGTAATAAATCTGTAACATGTCGTAATAAATCTGTAACATGTCGTAATAAATCTGTAACATGTCGTAATAAATCTGTAACATTGATACAAATGAGATTTCACACTATGCAACAGAATTTTAAAAAAAGTTACGTTTAAATTTTGTTCAAATCGTATGTCATAAAATAGATGAAATACTACATGTAATCTAAGGTTAAAAATAGATCAACAATAACTGTATCTGTATTTACTTACACGGGAAAATATCCGTATATTGAACATTAATATGCTAAGGGATATCGGTGAAATCAGTCATCTACATTAACAAGTAACATTTCTTAACTTAGTTTCTAACTTTTCTATTCTATTAATCATATAAAGAGCCTACATAAATAATTTTGTAACCAACGAACTAAGCCTGTAACTAAGTAAATAATTGACAGATTAACTGACACTCAATCGAAATAAAGAAAAAAAAAATGAATAAATAAATTTACCGTTCTAGTATGTGTTCCAGAGAAATTCAAATTGAGTTGTAATTTGACAAGGATGTATTTGCAAACCCTATCATTACCTAAATTTATACACGAACTCTAAACACAATTCAACTCCGGAAGTAGACATAAAGCTCGTGATGCCTCATAACTAATTTCACACACCATTGTAAACATTTGGCATAGATTACCAAACGGACGTTTTGTAGATAAGCGTTTTACTTATCTCTTTCAGGAACCCATGCAGGGAGCAGGGAAAAAAAACGTTTATCCGAAATAATCAAAGTCAATTTTTGTCATTACTGTTGAAAAGATCATATAGCCGAAGCACATTGTATTCCTGCTGTGCATAGATATATTCTGATATGGTACACCCTTTCATCATTTCTTCTCAGAGTCTAAAGCTCCTAAAGAATGCTTTCAGGCTTATATCAGACGTTCTCCCTATGCTCTTGGCAAGCGCTTAAATCCGCAGGGAGGATAGGATTTAAGGTTTGCATGGATGTTTTATAGAATTAGCATTGCGAATTCTATGCTCTGTCGAAACTCTATCTAACACGTCAACGGTAGATCAGAATAAATATGTTTTGCAGAGGTTTTATCTGCGCAGAAAGTATTAGCGAATAATTCAAAATTATTTGTTTTTTTTTGGTTAAAGCTCATGTTTACTGATTTACTACTACTACTACTACTACTACTACTACTACTACTACTACTATTACTACTACTACTACAACTGATGATAGTAGTAATATCAATAATAATAATAATAATAATAATAATAATAATAATGATAGTAGTAATATCAATAATAATAATAATAATAATAATAATAATAGTAGTAGTAATATCAATAATAATAATAATAATAATAATAATAATAATAATAATAATAATAATAACAGTCGTGAAATTCAACCAGGATCAAGGACTGCAAGATCTGTGTGAGTAACCTCCTCGCGCTTTCCTCCATCGGATAGACTATGGTGTGACTTTTTCAGCTATTATTGTTTACTAATTAAAGATATGGATATATTTGTGAACTAGGGGTTTCGTGCTGGTGTTTGTTCTTGAAACTGATGCGAGGCATGTACACCTCACTGTTATTCGACAGTTTGTAGATAGCGAAATACCAATAGTCGGCTAGGAAGAAGAGATAAGTCCTCCCCCTTCATACCCACACTACAGCTGTAAACATGTTGGTTTTGGGCAACTAGTAAACCGTTCCAGTGACCTAAGTAGTTGGAGCGTCCCCCTCGGGTGCTGGAGCTCGTCGGTTCGATTCCCGGCCGATTCATACCAAAGACTTATGCAATTGGTACTAGCAGCTGCCTCGCTTGGCCGTCAGAATTGAGGTTGGCACACAGCATTAAGAGGTTAGTGCTAGGACTGGTGAGCATGGCGTCAGGATAATGATCATGGGTGGGACATCACGCTACATGTGTGCGGCATGATGCCTCTTTTTGCTAGATTTTTAAAACAAATACCACACTGCAGACATTGTTAAGCTACGTTGATAAAATATTCTTGCTGAATCTGTTTGTTTGTCAAGCATGACATTGTCGCATACCACAATACTCTTAATGCTACAATCCAGATCTTCGACCGACGGTGCATGATTGAAGAAAGCAATAACTTCAACAAGTCGACAGGGACTAATTTGCTACTACACTGAATTCGTTGAAGACATTATAACATCTTTGGTCGTCTGCTGATGTCTCTACTAAATAAAGTGTGTCACATTTGAGCAATCTCATTATCAGGTTGAGCAATAACTGAGTTTTACAAGATCCAGAAAGACCAATGAAAATGGCTTGATAAAATTTGGTAACGCTGGATGATGTTTGACGGGTGCTTGCTGTTGTGTCGCTAAAATGTCAACCACGTTCAGAATGTATTAATATGTATTATGTATAATCATGATTTAATATTGTGTTCGATGCGTGTATGTGTGATTAGAAATTTTAACGTAGCTTTTACAATATATCAGTCATATCGCTACGATGTCTGCAGTGAGGCAGTTTATGGTGATGTCTATCACTGTAGCATAATGCCGCAGACATGTAGCATGATGTCCCACCCAGTCACATTATCCAGACACCATGCCGACCAGTCCTTCTTAATGTTGAACCCCATGCGAGACAGCTGTAAGTATCATTTTTGTAAGTCTTTGGTATGACGCGGCAGGGGATCGAACCCACGACCTCCCGCTTTTGTGGCTGTGGCTCTAACCACTAGGCCACCGGTGCCGTTCGATGTAAGACCGTCACAGATAATAGAGGATTAAGGGCAACAACGACGAAGCAAATGTGTAAAATGTGGCACAAAAATATAAGTTTGTGAGCATTCCCAGTGGGTGGCGCCTGGGAGGTGATATTACAATGTTACTCGGGAGATTACCTGGAAGGAAATTGAGGGTAAGTACCCGGATGAAACATCTTCCGGGATATAACTACTGGGATCACTCAAAACGTCTTGATATCAGACTTGACGAAACAAAATCAGCCAAAATTTGGCGAATAAAACATGCGATTGGTCAAGCGTGCCATCGTCATGATCTAGCGTATATAAAGATATTCAGCAACTACATATCGCTGATGTCAAGTTGATTCACATGATGAAGTCAATAGAAAGTAAACCTATGAGGGAGTCACTTGCAAATTGGTTGCTAAGATCGGCGATGATTGACTTAGACCCCCTTCCACCGGGTGAGCATCTCGTTGTTTGGTAATTATTAATAGTGTCGATTTATTAATGTCCAAGAGGATACTGGAATGGTGTAGCAGCCATTAACAAACTCGTCGATATAGCAGGTGCTGCGCGTGTTGTTTCCACATATTGGTTGGCCTTTGACAGGCAAATTTATCTTTCGTCACCTAAAACGATTCAACATGGACGGCTTAATGTCAGCACTCACAACGATGCTCATCGGGCAGATATGTTGACACTATAACTGGCACGTCACTAAAATGACAGACTCGCATATAAAAATACGCGTCTCAGTCGTCGACATTGCATGCGGATACATGGATGCGAAACCGTTATTTCGCGCAGACCCTCACGATGACCATGATTGATATAGGTTGATACTAGCAAGGAATTTCTTGGCGCAATATCATCACTGATGTAACAACATAATACTGAAATCACACGCGGATCGTCCGGCACAAAGAGTGATCAGGCAGTCATTTAAAGATTTAATCGAACACTTGCTGAGCGATTGTTTGGACCTGAAAAAACCAGGCAATTACTGAGCAAGAACATATCTCTTGAATGGGTTGCAAGTCTACCACGTGTAATACCCACGTTAAACAGATAGATCACGCGTGAAATTGCTCTGAAACCCGTCGATGCAATCGCAAAGAAACACATCTAAGTTAGGCGGTACGACCACTTATAGGAAGCAACGTGACAGTGGTATTTATATGAACTAGGTGAACCAGAAGGTCGTAAAAAAGAGCAACTGATCCTATATGGAACGTAATCACACATAACATTTCCAGCGTGGTTAGATCTACGATTAGACCTGCAATATATAGCATAGATTCGGCGTCTCCTTAGTGTGGATTTGTCTGTGAACAATTACAGGTAATTCCTGAAAATACACAATTATCATCAGCATGGATTCGCGCTAGCAAAGGACGCTATCTACTTGTTGCGATTAAACTCAAGACATGTCAGACTGAAATTTGTGCTTGTATTGCCCACACTACCGTTAATTGTGTCCACGTTAAATTGTCGTTGGTAATTTGGAAAGTACTGCCACAATATTTTGTGTTACACCTAACAACTTATTATTTTGTCGCTTTTTTAGCGTGATGATAAATTGCATTTGTTCATCACGCTGATAGCCAGCTAGGTCGGTGGAGCTGAGATAGTTTTGTAAATATCGTTACTGACATATTCATTAAATTTGGCAATTCCACGCGATCATCTACACTCCAGATATTGGTATCTGAGATTGTTAGCCCTTGTGATGAATAGATTTTTTTGTATATCGTAGAGTCCAGCAAGATGGTTGTGCTAGAGCCTGCTCGTCAACCTCCATGGGAACATCAAACTATATCATTAGGAACGAACGTTATTAGCTGGATCACCGAATCTAGAATTGCTCCGAGAATATTCTGGTGAACTTTACCCGCTGCACGGTAACATAGTGGAAATGGCAACTCGAGAAATCTTTCCTTACGAAGCTCATATAATCAGCGTTAAAGTGAATTGCGAACTATGGATGCATCTATTATATCATTAGTGCGCCACAAGTTCCATAAATCATCAATCACCATTTCTGGAATTACACTGGGTATAATCTCACACAGAGTCTTGACAGGTCTAGTTGATGCTTTTACCTCCCTTGCTGCCTAATTGCTGGTCATGTGATATCTCAACATCTCATCGAAAACGTTGAATGATCTCGCATTGATTTATGTGGCTATTCTCCTGCAAACGGATGAGGTTTTCATGATCTCCTCACATGATATCAACAGTTTGTTTTGTTTCTAACCATCCAAACATATTTCTATAATTTCTTTGGATACATTACATATTTCGTCCCAAATGAGGATTTTTCTCTCATCCATTTCAGTTGATGTCCATACTTACTGTGCCATCAAAAGAAACTGGTAAGTATTATCATTAATACCTCTATGTTCCATCTCTCTAGCAAGTTTAAGAGTGGGTGTTAGCACACGATATCGGAATCCCTGAATAACTATAATGCACGCGTTATTTTACCAGTACCACCAGGACCATTACGATCAAAAGCTTATGTCCTTGTGAAAGCATGTTTCAATTATGTCTCCATTGACCGTTCTGATACTTTATCGTTGTAGTAACATATGTAAAGAGGTTTAAAATCTACAAATTCAGAGGAGATACATATTTTCTCATTTTTTTATCATCCAATAATCTCATCGAGACAAAATCCAGTCGATATGTATCACTTGAGTATTTCTTAAAGAGAGTCCACTTGTGCTTTACTTTCATAAAATGAAGATGGGTCGACTCTAATAGCTTTATTTCCAATGGGTTAATCATAGACAACAGGTTTGTTGATGTATATGTAAGCATCGAAAATCTCAAATAAGTAAATTGGGGTTAATCACTTTCCTAGTGGCTGACGATTGTGCCGAATGTGGTTCCATTTGGTACGTTTGCACGCTCCCTGGTGGCTAATACACCTGATGCATATGCGGCATTATGGTATATAACTGGAACAGTACTGCAAGTGATGGTACACAATACCCGATATGGAAGTAGAGTGATGCAAGAGCGACGGCAGCATGAGCAATATAATAGGAGAAAAGATGGGGTATTTCTAGTAATTTACTTATCAAAATAATGGTTCCCATGCATAAAGATACAACAGGTGATCTGAGAAAGCTACTTAAGCAGTATATCTAATCCAAATCCGACTGATAATCCTACAAAATAATTGAGATATTGCAGTATCTATACTATTTGAAATCTAATGACATATTATTTCATGAATCCGCGATAGAAACATTAATTCACGGGGGTAATCACATGATGGAGTATACAGAAATCATCTTTTGATAATTTTTAGATCACTAAATCCCAATTACCTACGTTCAAACTACCCGGGACGGACATCTATAAAATTCAGCAGGGATCACGATAAAAATGTTCCGTAGATCTCCATAGATGTCAATATCATGTCCACGATTTCTGTGAATTTTATATGTGACTCACTGGATGGTAGTTGTCAGAGCTCTACCGCTGAGGCGGCTGAATAGCAGGGGTGATGGAAGCATCCTGTGGATTTATTCTCTATAGCTTTTCTGCAGATATTACCGAGTCGTTCTATTTGTATCGGCACCTAGCAATCATTTTAAATTTCGATGTTGTAATCCATCGTAATAATCCAAAGTAATAATAAATATCACTAATTTCAGCACATCACAATCTGATATTACAATTTCGACAGTTGACGTTATCAATAATATATTTATACATACGTCTGCCAGAGTCCACATTATTTCAGTCGCTGATAATTAGCGAATAGCGAAAACACCGCATATACACATTGTTGCTGATGGTGATACGTCTTCTGTATTTGTTTTTCTTTTGTCATATGCTTGTTGATGTTGTTTTCCAACGAAGCCTACGACTGATTTTATCTGTAAGATTGTGTGATTCATTGTCGCTATATTTTGGTATTAAGTAATGAATTGAGGTGTTTTAGCGACAAATTTCAGACACCACCAATACATCAATGCAATTAAAGTTTTATCTGTGGAATTTAATATGAATATTTCCTTGGTTTTTTTTTATTTAGCACTATTAACACGATTCTGTAAAATCCATCTGTTGAATGACGCCATTTATATGTCGTAAATACCCTAAATGTGCCAGCACTTAACACTTAAATCTTTGTGATTGTTTTCGTCGAAATCAGCGAGGTTAACGCCAGAAACTATCGGGATTTCCAAAGAAATTAATAGCGAATATATGTATGTTTTTGCGACAATTCGTAAATGCGTCCAAATGAACATAATAATCAGATGGCAAGGCAGTTAGTCTATTATCCACTGATGTAAACACGGCATATACCATGGAGTTAATTTTGTCCACGTATTTCATCGTTGCTGCATCATATTCATACTCCCATATTAGTAAATTTGTTTCCGTTCATGTTGAGTTGACTGTGCATTGTTCTAATAACACATATATACCATCTCATTCTGGATCGCGTCGACGCTTTCGTCCACATACGTCGTCGTTGCCGAGTCATAGTCTGATTTCCGTTCTTTCTAAGGATTTCATTGGGGATCTTTCCAGTTGATACGTTTGAGTCTCTGATTGTCCCACTGTCAGTAAATACCAGGACGTTATCATTATCGCACCTAATACTCGGAGGTTAATATCGACCCACATATTATTGCTAGTCTTTAATCTTCCATGTTAATCCTGAAAAACAAATAATCTAATCCTGGTCAAGCTCGGAGAGACGCACAAGATCAGTAAATTCATCTCGTATTGCATATTTTGACAAATCAATGTCACCGTGTGCTTCTAGCAGATCCTCCATAAATACATACCTTTATAAATTATCAATCCATTTGAAACGATCGCTGATGACATTGATGCAGCGGTAAGTACATCAAGTGCATCTGGACTGCTTATAGGTAGATATGTTAATATCGGTTTTGGTAATGCTGAATACCATATCTAGCCAGCAATAGGATCGCTAACGATTCTGCTGCATATTGTACAAATTCGTTTGGTAGAGTCAAAACATACGAAGCAAAGTAAACAACACTACGAGGATTAGTTGTTTATACAACCCAGTGAGTATCAGGGCGATAATTTCCATCGAGTTTAATGATACCAATTTCAGAACGTTTGGCTTGTTCCGGTAACTGATCACACATAAAGCCCCTCTTAGACCGTGCCATATTTTATGTTTTAATGGTATCAAGTGTGAGTGCTTTTTCAACAGCTGCAGCTGCAGTGGCAATCAATGTTGGATCTCTGCAATGATGGGGGAAATATACCATCATTCTTTGGTGTATCGTTGATCTCATTCACGGAAAGAAAAAATTGCACACAGTCTTTTATTTCTCCCCTTCATTAAAATATCTGAGTTGACCTTCAGTCAAAGATAGTTCATTTTGGCCTTGCTACGCCGTTGATTTCAGTGATTCTTTTTTGATGCCGATTGTAGCATTTTAATCTAACCAGGTGTCACGGTGACACTGACGTGTTGATGAGACATTATAATATTATGAATGATTAAATCACATGTTTTCCACAGGTGCATCAACTATTCTCTTTAAGCAACACCTTCGAGACGCATTGTTTTTTCTACAGCGATTGTCCTATAATCAGTAACACTACCTGGCAGTGCACTTTTGTCGAAATAAATCAAGGTGTTCCAATGAGAAATAATATATAGCGTTGTGAAATCCCGCTGAGATATCTGCTTTCCGGAATCAACTTTCTGATGACACCCCATAAATGGTATCAAACGATGATACGCACTTACAACATGTTTATTCGCAAAATGCAGCAACATTTCTTCAGGCGTTCTTGAAGTCCGTTTAGATTCGTAGAAACTTCATTAACCTCTAGCGGGTAAGAAAATCATTGTGGTTTTTATCTTAGAATTATCTCGTCTATCGCCTTGCAAAAGCTACATCTATATGTCGCGGTGCTGAACTTCCTGTTGTGATGTGATCTGTCATGCAAATGTAGCAACAGTTATGCTTGGAATCGAGTATGTGGTCATCATAAGCAACTACAACGTAATTTATCACTGCGCTCCATAAACAACGGCAAATATTGTTCTTCAGGAAGCGATAGTGTCATCATTGACATCCACGACACCAATTTTGTTAGCGTCACATTTTCGAGCAGCGTTGCAGTTCAGCTGGATTAGCGCCTTCAACGTGCCAGATAGCATCGTCATCATTGATACGTCGAACTAGTGCAACTATATGTTTGGCTCCAAAGATAACGCTTCTGACATTTCTGCAGAAAGCAGAGATATGTGACAGTGATAGCGCACAGCTAAAACGTCCCTGAGTAACAATGTGATTTTCACATGCTGAGAATCTTATGTTGAAATTCTCGTTGGCGTTGACAAGTATGTTATTTATTCCACCGTTTCTCTAAGGTCGTTGACGAAGATAACGTCTGTTATAGGTTTTGTCCACATTGTCCTTTACAAACAATATTGATAGATCACGAGACCATGAATAATCATCGGAATATCGTTCATATTATTGTTGAGTAGCAATTATTTCAGCTGGAAGTTCTCATAGAATTCGTTTCGCTTTTGTTTCTTTCTGCTATTTGACGATCTGCTTTAGCAGTTTCCTTCAGCGACTGAAGAAGACGTTTATTCGCCTCTCTGACTGGTTTAAACAATACTACTGCACCTTCTGTAAATTTCACTTGATTTCATGCTGCTGCTTGAAAGAATCGCGGACGGGAAGATAGTTCTTAATTGATTGTTGTCTTTGTCGAGCTAAATTAGCTGTACCAGATTCTATAGTTAGCGCAGAATCGCTCATTATATGTTTAAAACAACGATTTAATTACACATCAACTGTCAGGAGATATACTAAAATGTACACTATAGTCAGTAAACGTGGTAACGTGCACGGTCCATAATTCTTTGTACCCGACAGAGACCTGATTGAGGCATACTTGGTCTTACGCATGTCGAGGGTCATTGTGACATTTGGTTTTTAAAAATTGGTTGCCCCAGTTGATTTCAAAACACGACCAAGATCTTGCTAACCAATCTTGTTTGGATTGGCTTTTTACATTCAGGATCTCAGCATTTGTCCAATACCCGGATGTATGATCAGGGACTATGGCTGAGCATGTTGCTCACACCTTCCAATAGGCCGTGTCATCCCAGTCCGTCCGGGTAAAGGAGGAGAGTTGGGCGTGGGGTTAGCACCCCCACCCCGTAAAAAGAATGACGCTACAGAAACGTCAACAACAGAAGAAACAGAAAACTTTATCCTGGGAGAGGAAGGGTCTTCATCACGAAGACGCATGACGCTGGGTGGTGAAAGCCGAAAGGATGCCACAAAGCCGACTACCCTTTTGTCTACTAGGAGAATCAACATCGGCACATGGAATGTTAGGACCATGTACGAGCCAGGAAAGACGGCGCAGGTAGCAGCCGAGATGAGGAGCAACAAGCTGGCCGTGTTAGGCATCAGCGAGACACGGTGGACCCAAGCTGGACAATCACGACTGATGACAGGAGAGCTGTTGCTGTACTCCGGGCATGAAGAGAGCGACGCACCCCACACGCAGGGAGTAGGCTTCATGTTGTCCAAGCAGGCACAGAGAGCACTGATTGGATGGGAGGCGCACGGCCCCAGGATAATCACGGCATCCTTCCGAACTAAGAAGAGGAAGATCAAGATGAATGTCGTCCAGTGCTATGCCCCAACGAACGACAGTGAAGAGGATGACAAAGACCAGTTTTACAACAGACTGCAGAAGATCCTCGAGACCTATCCGGACAAGGACGTCACCATCCTCATGGGAGATGTCAACGCCAAGATTGGGTCTGACAACACTGGATACGAACCAGTCATGGGCACCCACGCCCTGGGAGAGATGAATGAGAATGGAGAGAGATTTGCAGACCTGTGTGCACTCAACAGCCTGGTCATTGGAGGTAGCATCTTTCCTCACAAGCGGATCCACAAGAATACATGGGTATCACCAGACAGCGCGACAGAGAACCAGATCGACCACGTTTGCATTAGCAAGAAGTTCAGAAGATCCCTGCAGGACGTTAGAGTGAGAAGAGGAGCAGACGTGGCGTCCGACCATCACCTGGTGGTGGCCAAACTGAAGCTGAAGCTGAAGAGAAACCTGATGGAAGCGTCAGACAGAAGAGTCAAAGTACAACGTCAGCCTTCTGAAAGACCCCAAGATAAGACAAGAGTTTGGTCTGGCGCTGAAGAACAAGTTTGAAGTGCTTCAGGAACTTTTTCAAGAAGAAGAAGACAGTGTACCCAACAGTTGGCAGATAGTGAAAGAAACACTAAGAGCATCATGCCAAGATGTAGTGGGGCCAAAGAAACACCAGCAGAAAGAGTGGATCACAGCAGATACCTTGACCAAGATCGAAGATAGGAAGAGGAAGAAGGCAGTAGTCTACAACAGTAGAACCAGAGCAGCGAAGGCCAAGGCTCAAGAAGCTTATGCAGAAGCCCACAGAGTAGTGAAGAGAAACATCAAGAAGGACAAGAAAGAATACATAGATGGACTGGCAGCTGAGGCGGAACAAGCAGCGTACAGCGGTAACATGAAACAGCTGTACGACATCACCAGACGACTCTCCGGGAATTTCAGCAAACCAGAAAGACCTGTCAAGGACAAGCAGGGGAATTCCATCAACAGTTTAGACCAGCAGATGAACAGATGGGCAGAGCATTTTGAGGATCTCCTGAACAGGCCAGCATCCGCGAATCTCCCAGACATCGAACCAGCTAACGTGGATCTCCCGATCAATTGCGAGAAACCGACCAGAGACGAGATCAGGAAGGCCATCACCCTGATAAAGAACGGGAAGGCGGCTGGACCCGACGACATTCCAGCAGAGGCGCTAAAGGCAGACCTGGATACGTCAGTGGAGATGCTGTACCCACTCTTTGAGAGGATTTGGGAGGAAGAAGACGTACCGGCAGACTGGAAGGAAGGTTACCTGATCAAGCTTCCCAAGAAAGGCGACCTCAGCAACTGTAACAACTACAGGGGCATCACACTCCTATCTGTTCCAGGGAAGGTCTTCAACCGAGTCCTCTTGGAAAGGATGAAGGCAACCGTGGACGCACAGCTGCGAGATGAGCAAGCAGGCTTCCGGCAGAACAGATCCTGCACGGACCAGATTGCGACGCTCCGCATCATAGTAGAACAGTCCCTAGAGTGGAACTCCCCGTTGTACATCAACTTCATCGACTATGAGAAGGCGTTCGACAGTGTGGATCGAGAATTCCTCTGGAAACTCCTTCGGCACAACGGCATCCCAGCCAATATGGTCAACCTAATCAGGAACTCCTACGGCGGCATGTCCTGCAGAGTTATCCATGGAGGGCAGCTCACTGACAGCTTCCAGGTGCGAACTGGAGTCCGACAAGGATGCTTGTTATCACCGTTTCTCTTCCTCCTCGCCATCGACTGGATTATGAAGACGTCCACCAGCGAGCGCAGGAACGGAATTCAGTGGACTTTGTGGAGCCAGCTAGACAACTTGGATTTTGCCGACGACCTTGCACTCCTTTCACACAGCAAACAGCAGATGCAAGAAAAGACAAACGTTGTGGCAGTCACGTCTTCACAAGTTGGCCTCAACATCCACGAGGACAAGACCAAGATCCTGAAGATCAACTCCACAAGTACCGAACCAGTCACCCTGAATGGAAGTCCCCTGGAAGAAGTGCAGTCCTTCACCTACCTGGGTAGCATCATTGACCAGCAGGGCGGTACAGACGCAGACGTCAAGGCATGGATCGGCAAAGCAAGAGCCGCCTTCATCCAGCTCAAGAATATCTGGACCTCCAAAGAGCTGTCCTTGACCACCAAGATCCGACTGTTCAACTCCAACGTGAAGTCAGTCTTACTGTATGGAGCAGAGACCTGGAGGACGACCAAGACCACCATCAGGAAAGTCCAGACCTTCATCAACAGCTGCCTCAGAAGGATTCTCCGGATCCGCTGGCCGGACACCATCAACAATGCCAATCTTTGGGAAAGGACCTCCCAACTTCCTGCTGAAGAAGAAGTCAGGAAGAAGAGATGGGGCTGGATAGGGCACACCCTACGTAAACCGCCAACCAGTATCACCAGGCAGGCGCTAAGGTGGAACCCACAAGGCAAGCGGAAGAGATGCCGTCCAAGAAACACCTGGCGACGCAACCTCCAGGCTGACACCACCAAGATGGGCTACACCTGGAATCAGCTAGAAAAAATGGCCCAGGACAGAGGACTCTGGAGATCTGTAGTTGGCGGCCCATACCCTGATAGGAGTGACGGGCAGTGAATGAATGAATGAATCCCAGTCCGTCCAACCAGCGCTAGAGATTTTGATGTCAATGTAATAGAACATTGAATCATAATTTAAATATATATTACATTGAGAATAACTTTAAAAAATGTTGTTTGGCTGAAATTTATCTTATGGACAAATTTTTCAGAAAAGATGTAATATTTGGTGTGGTATAAATTTCGTCTGAACACATATCGATGCAAGGAAAAAATGCTTATCTACCATTCTGGAAACCGATCCGGTACCATATAAAGTCAGCTATCCAAAGCACAAATTTATTATCGGAAATGTTAAAGCTTATACCTCCAAACATCCTGACATTGTTGTTTAGGACTGCACAAATACTGATGATATGAACATTGAGTATGTCTATGGTGTAGATTTAGGGGTAAGGGCTAGCATAGACATAAAGGAGAATTTACTAAACTCGTGTCACCCATCTGGAAAGAGGATTCAAAAGATAAATTCGGTTATGATGAAGGTATTGGAAAGTTTAAATTAATCGATTATAACTCTGCTACAGTTAAAGACCCCTTACGTTCGGACAATAATTATTTACATACATAACTACTTCCAGGATTGGTACGATGGTTGAATTCAATCACCAATACTATTTCATTTGGGTTTTATTGACTTTATAACCTTAACAGATAAAAATAATAAAAGTGTTTCTACATGCAGTAAATATATTTAGATTGAAACTAAAAGAAATGTATCTATTCAAAACGCGAGCTCGTCAAAATCAGAAAAATCTGATACTACACACAGAAGGATACAACAAAATAAACGTATGCTGAGTAGTTGACGAAAGTGGGTCACAATGATATAAAAGCAAGAGGTCATTCAGTTATGGTCAATAAACAACCATGGTATGGTCAATAAACAACCATGGTATGGTCAATAAACAACGTAGACCTTACATCATCAAGGCAATACATATATTTCATGTAATTAGAGACTTCATATGGTTAATACAAGCATCATAGAAGTTTGTACACAAATCAACCTATTTTGTAAAAAGGAATTGGCAAGTCTTAAAAATTCACTTTTAGAGAAGAATACATTGATTGGGAATATAAATGGCATCAGATGGTACATGTTCTGTTCAGATTCATTTTGATATGCATTATGAGAGACCTTAAATGAAACAAATGAAAAGTCTTTGTGAAAATCTGGACATAAAAATAAGAAAGAAGCATAATTCCATCATAATCATTATCATCATCAGCAGTATCAGCAGCAGTATCATCCTAAGTCTACTGACAGTATGATCGTTGAAGCACTGTGCTGCTGAATAGCTGACCAGTTCCCTCCACTTGTCTCGATCATGTGCCAATACCTGTGTCTATGCAAAACTTTTCCTCGTCTATTATGTGATGTTGTTAGTCCACTTATTTCTCTGTCTACCTCTTCATATGCCACTCTGGACGCTGCCCTGCATTACTGTTGCGGATGGACTGTTGACTCCAGTGATATGGTCGTTCCATGTAAGCTTTCTTGTTTTGACAGTGGTGAGGAGGTCTTCAATATTGGCCTACTTTGTGACTGATGGTGTTACGCACTTCTTCGTGTGTGATGTGGTCCATGTTAGAGATGCCAAGGATGGTTCTGTAGTATCTCATTTCAAGTGCCTGGATCCTTCGTTGTAATTTTGCTGCCAGGTTCCAGGCCTCACATAAATAGAAAATGACTGAGATGGCTAGTGCTCTTATTAGTCTGATTTTAGTTTTCAGACATATATTCTTCTCTCTCCAGATGGGTGTTTGCTTTGACATAGCTGGCGTTGTTTGTGCTGCCCGTCACAAGATTTCTGTTCTTGATTCCTATTCGGTGATTATGGAACCAAAATATTTGAACGGGCGCACTGTTTCTAGTTCCTGTCCTCTGGTGTTAATCTTCGCTGAGATTTGGGTGCCACTATTTGTCAGAAGCTTCGTCTTCTCAGCGCTTATCTCCGAATTTTCACCCAGGTTCTTCATTAAGGTGACAAGCGCTCTTCTTCATTGCCTGCAAGCCCATCAATGTCGTCTGCTAACAAATGTTGATGTTGTTACACCCGCCGATGCTGACCAATATTGGTGTTGCAGGGCTTCGCTCATGTTGTGCTCTAAGTAGAAGTTGAAACGCGTGGGTGACTGGAGAGAGCCTTGATGAACCCAGCTGTTGCCTGGAATCAGTCCCCCACAGAACCTTGAGCAATTACTACACTGGTAGCCATGGCGTATTGCTGCTTCATGGTATTGGTCAACGTATGACCCATGCTATACTTCTTCATTGTGATCCACAATGCCTCATGTCACACTCTGTCCAAAGCCGTTTTGAAATAAATGAACACACGATAGATATCTTGTTGATGTTGCGAGTACTTTTCACACAGAACCTGAGCTTGAATATTTGGTATGTTGTACTTCTTCCACGCCGGAACCCTGCCTGTTCTTCAGCGATTGTTTCTTCTTCTTGTGGTTTCACTTTGTTCAAGATGATTTTCAGCAAGACCTTACTAGCATGGCTGATCAAACTGATAGTCTGTAATTTTGGCACAGCCAAAATGGTACTGATTGCCTTGTTTGGGGAGTGTTAATATTAGTGACTGGGTCCACTGTGTTGGCCATTCACCTGTCTGCCAGATCTTGTTGCTGATTTATATTAGTAGCTCTATCACTGATTCCACAATTCTTGATACGATCAGCTGGGATGTTGTCTACTACAGCTGCCTTCCCATTCGTCAGTGCTCTTATTGCTGACTCCACCTCTTCTTTGAGAATGGGGATATCATCATCATTTGTGGAGTTTGGAACTTCAAGCACCCCTGGTTCTCCTGTGGATGGATGGTTGTAGAGTTCTTTACAATAATCAGTCCATCTTTCTGCAATGTCACTCGCTTCTGTCAGGCATTTTCCATTTTCGTTCTGAATGGTACTGACTCTTGGTTACTTATGTCTGGTGAGGTCTTTCACAATTTGGAATGGATTTTTGCAGTTTTTCTTTCTCGGACTGCTTATTATATATGTGCACTTTTGTGCAATGCAATCTTCTTTCGATTTGTTCAAGGTTTTTTTTCCTGATATTCTTGTTTAATTCTCGGTACTCTATGGCCCCTGTTGTGTCTGGTGTTTTTGAGGTCTTTTATGCATCACACAAATTCTTCAGAATCTCTTATGTCACCCACGTCTTTATCTTTAGGCTATGGAGGCCAGTGATGTCCTTGGCGGCTGTTGTC
Organism: Unio delphinus; assembly: GCA_029339505.1. Taxonomy (NCBI): domain Eukaryota; kingdom Metazoa; phylum Mollusca; class Bivalvia; order Unionida; family Unionidae; genus Unio; species Unio delphinus. Next base: position 10,045,469 of record JAQISU010000017.1, on the reverse strand, counting down.
ATGATTGTGTTGAAAGTGTCTGTCATCATTTTAACATCAACTTCCATCACAATGAGTGGAGCAAATTTTCCTCCAATTGTGCAGATGGTCGGTTCCTTCAGTTGTTCAAGTTTGAATACGAACCTGATGTTCTTTGGCTTGTTACTTTTCTTCAGCTTGACTCGGAAGTTCATAAACACGATGTCGTGATCACTCCTATCATCAGCACCTGGGAAAGTTCTTGTTTTTTCTCTACTGATGCCAGATCGGTAACATTTTTGAAACAGTATGTAGTCGATCTGGTTATGATTGGTTCTAGTTGGTGCGTACGATTGGTGCGTACCATGTCCGGCATCGTGAAACTTTATGATGGCCCAGGGTTTTGGCTAGTACCAAGTTGTTGTAGATTGCGAACTCGAGCAGCCGTCTCCCTCTTTCATTGTTAAGTTCATTGCAAGAAGTTCCACAATGATCATCCCAGTCTTTTAGAGCATCTTTGCCAGCTTTGGCATTCCAGTCTCCTTGGCACTCTAGTCTTTTATACTGACCATGTTTAAAATACCCTTTAGTTTGTTGTAAACCTCTATTTCTTCATCACCATGATCGGTAGTTGGAGCACAGACGTGGATAATTGTGATGTTAAAGAGAGATGCTTTCCGATGAATGGAGATGATTCTTCTAGAGATGGGGCGGCATTGAAACTCATATCCCTTGATGGTTTTGTTTGCAAGGAAGCCTACTCCATACAATTTCTTATTAAGTCTGCAATCGGGAAATCGGTTGATATTGATGGCCATTCCTTTGATCCTTTTTCAAGGCTGTAAACATATTTATTCTAAACACCTTTTTATTTAAATATCTGAAGCAATAAAGCGGTAGAGTGTATACTCTTTGTGTTGATTATCAAAAGTGTTTTACCGTGTTTATCTGTGCTTACTTTACTATAAAGTAGTAAATGATGTACATGTATAAGCAATACGACTGCTAGGAATTGAAAACCAATTATGCAGATCTCAAGGCTTATGTGAAAAAGCCAAATGTCTTGATAATATCATTGTACCATTTCACTCTCCGACCAAATGGCTTGACAGTATCCTTGTTTCATTTCACTCTCCAACCAATGGCTCCACATTACCATTTTACTGTCCGTTCACGTGGCTTGACAAAAGCATTTAACTGTCCTAATTGTGTGAGGCACTATTCGTATATCCTTTCAAGTGACTTAAATATACCAATTGTTACCAGAATAGTGGTATAACACTAGAAATTCAGTTATGTGCACTGTTGTATGCCGTTGACTTTTTCGTTGTCAAACTTATTATTCTGCTTTAAATAATTCTAGATAAAATAAAATAATACTATGACGTTACGTTACATATATGGAATAAAAATTTAAAAAAAAAAACATTTCAAAAATAAGATTTCTGAATATATTTGAAAGTTTTCATTTGGTGCCTGCCTCAATGAGGTGTCGTCTTATATATATATATATATATATATATATATATATATATATATATATATATATATATATATATATATATATATATATATATATATATATATATATATTGGCGGCGCATTCTCTTCTAAACACTCGTGCTAGAAGTATCCAAAAAAACTTTAGCAGCAAACGCGTCACTTTATAGTCTGATGAATAGATTAATTGTTTTAGAAGTTCTAAGCGCTTTACAACATCTATAATGATATGACTACAGAAAAAGAAAAACACAAAACACACGAAAAACCCATGAAATTGGAAAACATAACAAATGCTGAAAGTATTTTAGGTACGGAACATTATTAAGTCTTTCTTTAGGTCTATTAGTGCACTCACACGACTTTCGTTAATGACGATAATGACTTCAGAACATGGATGTCTTGTCCTTGGAGACAAAACGCCCCTAGCTGATTTCGCGATCGGGAATGTCCGTAAGGCAAAGCGGAAGTGACAAGTTTAGGGATCAGAGCTTTCCATTTGTCATTATAGTTGCGCTCAACTAGTGAGCCAAATGTGAAACAAAAAAAATAGAAAAAAAAGGTGTATGGTTGGATCCTGTAGCAATACAACAAACCAAGGAGTGAGTTTGCAGTTATTTGCTACTAATCTTGTTTCAAGGAAACAATGGATTAAGCAGATACGAACGACAAGAAAAGGCTGGACTTAGCTGACTAGTGACAAACGAGGTAGTCAAGTTGTATGTAGTGACCACTTCAGAGAAGACGATTTTGATCTCGCACCTAAACTGAAACAGTGACTTGGGATTAAGACCATTAGACGACTCCTGCCAAGAAATTATCAATACCATTCATGCAGTTATCCCAATCACAGCAACCAACTAGCCAATGAGGCCTCCAAAGAAGTCGATGCGGATTCATTTTTGTAGCACATATTCAGAATCATACATTATGACAAACTTATTATTCATTCTACTACAATTTATATTTATGTTAAATTGAATACTACTTAAATCTTGTCTCCAATTCTCTTAAGTATTTTAGTAAATTATTTGTGGGGATATAGTAAGTGGAAATAATTCTTGTAAGTTTCTTAAATTAAGGGTAGGGGGATTCCTTCTTTCAGACTATGTTGAAGAGTTGATGGCAGCACTGAAGGATATCGTCAAGAAGCCAGAGTCTGTTGATAGTTACCCCAGCTCTATGCAGCCGAGTCCAGTGGCTAGACAAGTTGAATGATATCCAGGCTTACACATCCCAGTTGCATGCAAAGTAGAAGTTCTTGTAATGAGTGTAGCTGACACTTTCACTTGAGAAGTTGCACCTGATTGTATACACTAAAAATGATGACAAAGCAGCTTGATTTAATTTATTTTAATCAAAACAAAGTCCTGGACTTTAATCAAAATAAAGTCGATGCAGATTTATTTTTCTACCACATATTCAAAATCATATATTGTAACAAAATAATTATACACTCAAATACTACTTAAGTTTGTTAAAATGAATACCATTTTAACTTTTATAACTACATTATTTTCAAAATTTTGTTATAAAAATTTTCAGAGTGCATATAGGCAGCGGATGAAATTCTTCTTTCTTAAATTATGGTGAGAAACATTTCTTCTTTCAGAATATGATGAAGAGTTGATGGCATCACTGGAGAAAATGGTCAGGAAACCAGTCAGTTGATAGTTACCACCATCTTGTTGCATCCAATCCCTCAGGCCAGACAAGTCGACGGCTGTCTAGGCTCTCACATCATGATCTGCAAGATAAGTACAAGTGCTGGAAACCTGAGTAGTTAACAGCTTCACTTGGGAACGTCTGCCTGTTTGCATCTACTGCACAGGATGGCTAAGCAACTCGGATTTCACGACCAAGATATCCTCAGCACCATCTTACCAGTTGCCTCTATGCAGTGTATCCATTACGACCGACACTATAATATGCAACTTATTTTAGACTTGAATAAAGTTATATTATATCACCTATTCTGGTTTTACCTTATTTATTTCAAGTTGTCGGAGTCAAGACCTTCAGCACAAAATTAAATTTTACTACAACCAATGGTAGGAAGCTAAATGAATCTTAAGTGAATAGGAACAGGCAACAATATGTCTTAAATGTCATAATGCAGAGTCTATTCAAGAAATGTAAGTGTATTTCGATTGAAGTTACAGTTTTGCATGATAATTTCCAGTAATACAGACAAATGATCTGTTTATTTCTTAAAGGTTTGGGTGAAAATTCCACTTAAGTAAAATGTCACATTTTCTCAATGAGGGAGGGGTTTCGTGAATTTATGAGTAACTATGTTTTATATTATTGTTATACAGCAATCACTTGTCCCAACATGGACCTGATATTGGCACTATAGCTATTGTGAGATCATTTTGCCTATAAATGTTTACGTACCCTGACATAGTTTCCTCGTGATTTCCATATTGCTATCTGTAGGCATAGTATGCTGCTTCCAATACATGTTCATCCCAGCAAACTGTCAGAAATCCTGGATGATCGATGATACAATCAACATTGAGCTTCTTGGTCTTTTCAAAAATCATACTGATCTCTTTACAGCATCTACACTCTTCAACTGTTTCTTTACTGCAGCAATTTCCACACGAACAACTGAATAAATCAATATACATGGTAACTATGCTCTGTCATAATTATTGTTATATATATATATATATATATATATATATATATATATATATATATATATATATATATATTGTATATGTGTGTGTGATAAATGGTAAGATTTTTTTGTTGTACCTTTTACCACAATAATGAAATGCACATCTCATCAGAAATGTATTGTATTATTCTCAGTAATAGTTTCCCCACAAACATTTATGAATTAATTGCCACTAGTTTTTGCACCTTAACCGGCATGGAAAAAAAACATTAATGAAAGAATACTACATTAGTAATGATTAATAATAATTGCAATAATGATAATAGTTATTACCAGAATGTAGAGCCCAAGCGCTGCTCAGCTTGATCATAGACTGTATGCTTCAGTGCCTTGATCCTAGTCTCGTTTGAGCTGAAATTCATGAAGTTGGCCATCTCTAAGGGGTTCGCCTTCCTCAAACGACGATGATGAGTATGATGAATTTGCTATAAATTCGCAAGTGTCGTCACTATCAGCCATAATCACCACATACACTAAACTTAAGGGACTTCCCGACTGTGCGTCACTTACGGAAATCCGATTTTCACCGTAAGTGTATAAATATTTCCGGAGCGTTTTCCCTAAAACATCGATTTATGCTCAAAACATCTTAATTTTTATCCTCTGTGACTTAAAAGCTACATCTTAAATATATATTCATGAGTTATTTAGCAGAAAAGGATCATTATGATATATAATTTGAATTTGACGCTAGTAGACCTTTATTTTAGTTCTTGCAGTCGTAAAATGTAAGATTTAAGAGCACTCTTGAATTGGATCATTGTGTCTTTGCGTCTAATTTCAATGGACAATTCATTCCACATTAATGGGCCCTGGTATGCAAGAGAACATTGTCCATATGACATCGTTTTCATAGTGATAACAATGAGTATACGATTGTCAGAAGATGAGCGTAAGTATCTTGCTGGTGTATACACATGTGTGGGGCTGGATAGGTATGTTGGACTGGAGTCCGTCAGTGAAACGTAGCAAATTTTGTCTTTGATTCTAGATCGAATGATAGCCAATGTAGGGTACAGAGCAGTGTGGGAGGTGTGCTCTGATCGTGTTACTCTAAAGATGATCTGAACAGCTGTGTTTTGAACTTTTTGAAATTTCTGGAGTAGATATTGAGACGAACCAGGCATAAATGAGTCCAGTCTTGAAAGTACTAATGAACACACAAGTGTTTTAGTGGCATCAACTGAAAGATATTTGCGAATGGAGCTGATGCATCTCAGCTCAAGATATGCAGCCTTGCATATGTTCATGACATGTTGGTGCAATGTGAGAGTACTGTCTAGAGTAACACCTAAGTTTTTTACTGACTGTGTGAATTTCGTGTTGCTGATATTTATTGTTTGAGATAAAGCAGGTGAATGAGAAATTGTTTGTGTTGTGATCAGAATGGCCTCAGTTTTATCATCATTCTTCTGCAGCTTGTTACATGTCATCTATGATTTCACATCAGAAATGCACGTCTCTACTCCTTGGATGGTAGCATCAACTTCAGTTGGGTGGCTAGAATTGTATATTTGGGTGTCATCAGCGTACAATTGGTGAGACGCTGGGTGATGATCTATGCCGTTGTGAGCGGCTGCGTGTATAAAGTGAATAGGTCCAAGAACAGACACCTGTGGAACACCACAACGTAGATCAACTGGGCTGGAGTTTATTCCATTTGCAGATACAATTTGTGTCCTGTTGACTAAGTAGGACTTGAACCACTGTAAGGCCTGTAAGTCTGTATTCTAAATGCCAAATACATCCTGGAGACGGTGAAGTAATATATCATGGTCTATTGTGTCAAATGCTGCAGACAAAGCAAGGAGGGTGAGGACTGTAATCTTTCCACTATCCAAAGCATTAACTACTTTCAGAAGAGTACTTTCAGTACTGTGGCAAGGGTGAGATGCAGACTTTACATTGCTAAAAAAAGTTTGAATTCAAATAAGATACAAGTTGGGTTAGAACGGGAGGCTTAACGATTTCAGTTTTGAAAATTGATGGGAAATTCCCCCGATGTGAGAGAGAGAGAGAGAGAGAGAGAGAGAGAGAGAGAGAGAGAGAGAGAGAGAGAGAGAGAGAGAGAGAGAGAGAGAGAGAGAGAGAGAGAGAGAGAGAGACTAATAACATCAGTTAGTGAAGGCAATGTTGGGTCTAAGCACTCAAGCAGCAGTGATGTTGGACTTCGATCAAGTTGACATGACTTTGGTGTACTCTTCCTCATAATAGAGACAGGGTTCAAATTATTAATACAAGTAAATATGTTTATTTGGGTCTGGGTCTCGGTTATTGGAATTTCCCTTGAATTTACCTGGTGTGCATAACATTGTCCAGGTTATCATTACTTTCAACAGATAACTAACATTTTATTTTGTAAACATTAAGAACTTAGGATCTGGAAGAATAAGTTTGTTTTATCATTATATCATTATATCCATAAGTTCATTTACAATGAATTTATTTCTTCAAATTATTTAATTTAGTGAATACTTTCGCTGAAAATACAAAAGAGCCCTGATAATATTTTTGCAAATAGAGATTTGCATTTATAGTGAAATACAAATAAAAGGATATATTCTCAAATTCTATGATTGTGATCGAACAAAAGACGCTGGTATTGGTATATGAAATTGCTTTATATAACACTTTAAAAACCGTGATATTCTAATATTAAAAATAACATGGCCTTTAAATTGTTGATTTAAATCCATTTCATATACCAATACTATTGGCATATCAAATTGTGATCCGCCAAAGGGGCATCAATACACATAATTATTGTTTCAACATCCGCTTATATTTCAACAGCAGGCTATCGTTTCTATATTTTCTAAATCTGTTATGAATTTCTACTGAATAATCATCTAGCAAAAAAACTATAAAAACTGTAATAATCTAATTCTTCTAAATAAATTAAACATGGTTCATATTTTCATTCTCTCTCTCTCTCTCTCTCTCTCTCTCTCTCTCTCTCTCTCTCTCTCTTTCTCTCTCTCATGAGCGAGAATACGGGGAAGTATTAAAGGGTGAGGAAAAAAGAATACTGAACTAGCACCAAGTAATCTACGAGGACAGGTGACTTCTTAACAGTTAGAATAATATAATCCATTTGAAAAATATATTCCATTTAATACAGTGTTCACAATATCAACGATACAAAGTTGTAATACGATGTCAAGCTTTGTACGATGCATTTATTTCTATGGAGGCATACATATACTGTAATCTATTTTCGTTATTTTTCTTTCTTCATATTTCATACAAATTATTAATGCTGGTCAAAAACATTATTTAATATTAAAAAGTCCAAATGCCGCTCTACCGTCCCTAAACTTTTTCTAGCACTGCATGGACCTGGTAAGGCTTCCGACTATTTGACAGGTAAAAAGCGCAGGGATGAGAAACGTATAAATGCCGTTATTGTAAATCTCCCCAACCCCTTCACCATGGTATGTCAACATGTTTCACACCTCTCTCTCTCTCTCTCTCTCTCTCTCTCTCTCTCTCTCTCTCTCTCTCTCTCTCTCTCTCTCTCAAGAAAGATACCAGCGAAAATCTGTTAAAAAACGAGCGTGCAATGTTTTTGGCCTGTGTCATGCAACGAGATCTCTAGACCAGTGATAGATAGCAAAATGTAGTCATCCGAATCAACGGAAAGATGAAATCTAGAAATGGAATATATAAACAAATGTATGGTAATGTTAATTATACCATGATAGAGACTTAGATGAACTGTAGATACATTTAAATCTTTGAATTGCATGTTGCTAGTTCTACATTTCTCTTTATTGCACGTTTGAGTATGCAGGCCAGTTAAATGTTAAAAAGTTGACCATGGTTAGTTGACAACGCATTTAATCATTTATCTTCTTTAAATCATAATTTCAAAAACTAATAGAAGCAAATTATCAATTTGCAAAGAAGGTTTCGATTACTTACAAATGATCAGGAACTACATTTTGTATTTACATATTGTCCTATTGTCGATCGTTGGTTGAAATACTGTCCGACTGTTGAGTTTTGTAATACTGTCCCAATGTCGAACCAGTTGTTGAAATACTGTTTCATATTTATTACATATATGTATCATCTTTCTATAAAATCCTTTCAACTAGAACTATATAGTATTAGCTTTCAAACCTTTGTTTCATGTCATTGGTTGATGTAAGTATTTAGGAAATATTTTAAAAATCACATATAATAATCAAAACTTTAAATAATATATATTGACACTGTCTGATAATAATATGTCCGTCTATGAAAAATAAACATATGAATACAAACATTTAGAGAGGGTGCGGAAAATGCTGTTCATCAAAGTTTGCACCTTAACACCTTATTACAGATTTTCCGGTCGAATAAATACATATTATGTTCTTCGCGATAAGTGTTTGGCGTTCTGAATGAGCTACAAACACATTAAAGCCATTCATAATGGACATATTCAAAAGGCCATGGTAAAGATATCAGAGACGGACAAAAAGCTTTGACAGGTATATCAAACAGGAAAAGATGCTTTCAACTTACCCAAATAAAAAGCATCCCCGACACTTGATAATATTGATAATATACTGGGGTTTAATCCACGAATGGCAATATTAATTTCTACACGTTATCCTTGAGTAATTTTATAAGACATATGACAAACTATTTTTCTTTTGATCTATGGTCCCATTTGAAACTGTCTCTATCTTGTTGCTGTTAAAAGAGGAATCCAAGCGAAGCAAAGGCGTTCCCTTTACAAGCTAATGTATTCCATACAAAAGGAAATAGAAGTGCATTTCTATTCCCGGTACATGCTAATAATACTGGTACGCATGCTTTGTTTGAATGTCTCCATACAAACTGAGAATAACTGTGTTAAAGGAATGTCGCTCACGTTAATGGCAAGACCTTCTTTATAGTAACACTGCTCATGTACCAGCGGCACACATTCCTTGAATATGAGTAGGCATCCACATTCAATATTTGTTGCGATTTGCAGCAGATTCTTTGAAGATCTTATTTATAGGAGAATGAGATGGACTTTAATGCCGGTGCTATAAAGAGAAAAAAGAAAGAAAGGAATAAATTAAAGAAGGTAGGACGACAAACACAATGACAGACAGTCATACAAAGTTATTGAAATACTGAAACAAAACCAGAAGTACAGATAAACAGGTGTGTGATTAAATAGGAAAAAGTTTTGTTTTGTTTCATTAGGATTTTTAACGTAGCTTTAACAGTTTTTCAGTCATATCGCTACGATATCTGCAGCGAGGCAGTTTATAGTGATGTCTAGCACTGGGGCATCATGACGCAGACATGTAGCATGATGTCCCGCCCAGTCACATTATCCTGACACCAGGCCGACCAGTCCTAACACTAACCTCTTAATGCTGAACGTCAAGCGAAGCAGCTGTTAGTACCATTTTTGTAAGTCTTCGGTATGCTCGGCCGGGGATCGAACCCACGACCTCCCGCTTCCGCGGCGGACGCTCTAACCACAAGGCCATCGGGGCGGTTACCCAGCAAAGTAATTTACACTCCGATATAATGTAGTGGAAAAGAAGATTTAACTAATTTTGCAACAATGGATACCTTAAGAAAATGACGTTACAAATTTCATTAATTGATTGGAACATTTGATTATAGGCACCTGTTTTTGTCAGTAAATTAAAGATTCTATCCATGTGCTAAAAAGAACAAGAACTAACAGAAATACCTGGGGTAAAACTGTTAAAGTAAAATATTTCAATCTTAAACATTTTTGAACTTTGTATTTACGCTGATATAAGCCACGAATAGATGAACGCTCCAATATTTAAGTAAAATTAATAAGGAATAGGCTAGAAGCTTTAACAAATCTAACATCTTAAATGCTGTCTTCTTAATTCGTATATAGCATTGTATACTTTCTATATGATTCTGTATCTTTTCGTTATTATTATTTTTAAATGGCGAATCATTCTTTCATTTATATTTTTTTCTTTTCTTCCTTTCTTTGCATGTATGTATGTATGTATGTATGTATGTATGTATGTATGTATGTATGTATGTATGTATGTATGTATGTATGTATGTATGTATGTATGTATGTATGTATGTATGTATGTATGTATGTATGTATGTATTGGCCGGTGAAGGGGGGAGGCATGGAACAAGCCATGGATGAGTTACAACATCAATGTTTACCATTACATTAAATAATTCATCAACGCTATCTTTCTAATAAAGACAAACATATATATTTGTCAGATTTATGAATTGTCGAAATAATATGTCATTTCTCTCCAAAAATAGGAACAAAACATCTCTCGTAATTCTTCCAATGTACCAAGGAGTTACATTTAGTACCATCTTGGATTTAGAGAGCATCTAATGTATACAGTAAGACCGTAGATAAACCACTCACTGAAAGCGACAGAGCCGTTTGTTCGTACTAAAGTAGATATCTTGGTTTAGACATTGGTTACGAAATATAAATCTGATACGTGATTTGTTGCATATTTTTTAACGTTTGTAATGATGATGTACAAGAGGGAAAATTTAAAGGTATGCTATTTCACCTTCACCAGAGTACCTTTTATCATACAACGTTAGATAGAACTCCAAAGAAAGATAGTTTACTTATTGTAAAGCAGTCATATATATATATATATATATATATATATATATATATATATATATATATATATATATATATATATATATATATATATATATATATATAACCAGGCTGCTTTAAAGCACGACGTTGTGTTTTGGGTCATTTTCATGCATGACTTTCTAGGTATTTTAAAGTCAAGTGATTTGAGTAATTTTCAGGCATGACTTTCAAAGGCATTTTAAAGTCAAGACATTTGGTTCATTTCTTGATGATTTCAATTGTAAATAACGTTCTCTATCTATGCCTCACTACACAGTTATCGATGAGTTACATTTGTCACATTACCGCTCCGGTGGCCTAGGGCCTAGTGGTTAGAGCGTCCGCCGCGGAAGCGGGAGGTCGTGGGTTCGATCCTCTTCTGAGTCATACCAAATATTAACAAAAATGGTACAAACAGCTTGACGCTCAGCATTAAGAGGCTAGTGTTAGGACTGGTCGAACTAGTGTCAGGATAATGTGACTGGGTGGGACATCATGCTACATGTCTGCGTCATGATGCCCCAGTGCTAGACATCACTATAAAATGCTTCACTGCAGATATCGTAGCGATATGACTGAAAAACTGTTAAAGCTACGATAAAAAGCCTAACTAAACAAACAAACAAACATTTGTCATAGTTTATATGTGTTTCGCTAGAACTCTTCGATAAGTGATTAAATGATTTTTAAACCCTTTTGGCAGGCAGAGGAACATATTTGGCATATTTAGTACTCAAAAACGTGCTACAGAGGGCACTGTACTCTTGCAGCTGTCAACTTCAAGACCCCCCCCCCCCTCCCCGGCCAAAAAGGCATTTAAACGACAAGACCCTGTACATGCTTAAAATATTTGGAGTATAGTAAATTATTATTATTATTATTATTATTATTATTATTATTATTATTATTATTATTATTATTATTATTATTATTATTGCTATTGTTCATAAATTAGTATTATCCTTATTAACAGTAGCATCTAATATCTAACAAAAATATTTTAGATTCGTAAATACCTAGTTTGTATATACGAAACTAAAAGTTTTAATTTTAAATTCTGTGGCAAATTTCTTTTCGCATGCACAGGTATTTATGTTTGCAGTATTCTTCGAATTTAATGGAATTACCTGTGTTTCCTCGAGATTGTTTTTCAGAAGACAGGTTCTGGAAGCATAACTGTCTCATATACGAAGCAATGCCTAAATATTTGGAGGCGTGGTAATACGTTCGTTGGGAAAGAAAGCTAATTTAAACAAAGGGCAAAGGTTTCTGATATCCAGCTATGTTGTGCTCGTTTCGTCTCCTGATCCAGTTAAGTAAATGCTTTTCCCAGTACGATAAATAGATATAGGTTCGCTTTTTGTTGTAGATAAATCCGTTTTGTTCCCAGGGGGTTCTTCGTCAGAAGTCTAGATACCAAGAAGCGCTGTATTTAAAACACTGGTACAGGTTTTAGCTGGTATTTCGTACTTTTATTCATGTGTAATCAATGCAAGGATGAGTGCGCACGCAACTTTTATGATTTCTAGGGTTCGAGATTTATTCACCATACAAGATGTAACATTTAACAACGTGGTACGAATCTTTCCATGAACTCTTTCATTTCTGCATTCATCACTCCATTATTCAGCCTAGCGTCACATCTACACACACACAGATATATATATATATATATATATATATATATATATATATATATATATATATATATATATATATATATATATATATATATATATATATATATATATATACAGTTTATATTTTTTCACCGATCAGGAGATCTGCGGTTTGTTGCAGTGGTATGGGCATGTCTCACAATCATCAGGACTTGCCATTACAATCCTGTAAGGCACTGTACAAGGAAGACAAAGAGCGGCAGGTAGAGAAAGAGGTGGGATGATGACATTCCAGAGTTGACATGCTTGACCTTAAGCTATTGAGAGAGAGAGAGAGAGAGAGAGAGAGAGAGAGAGAGAGAGAGAGAGAGAGAGAGAGAGAGAGAGAGAGAGAGAGAGAGAGAGAGAGAGAGAGAGAGAGAGAGAGAGAGAGAGAGAGAGAGAGAGAGAGAGAGAGAGAGAGAGAGAGAGAGAGAGAGAGATTTCAGCATGCATTTTTGCCAATTGCATACAAAACAGTATTTGAATATTCACATGAAGTTGACGTTGCTGAGACAGCAAAGACCGAAAGGGCAAAAAGACAATGACACAATATGATTAAGTCCATATGTCTCATGAGGATTCAACGATGTTACTATCCTGTTTTTACTAACCTGTTTTTAATACATTTTATATAAATGGCAAGTAAAAATACTCACTATTTTAGGTAGAAATTAATAATAATGTCTATTGCATAATTACCCTTTGCATATATATATATATATATATATATATATATATATATATATATATATATATATATATATATATATATATATATATATATATATATATATATATATATATATATATATATATATGAATGAGATAAATTTACTTGTTTATCAAATCTCAAACATAACGAACACAAATATTAACAATACCAGTGTTTAATTTAGATAGTATTGAATACGATGAGTCCATTCTCAAAACAACTGTTAAATACTATCAATAAAATTAAGTGAATTAAGCGACAGTCTTACCGAAAAGATTGGGTTTTGCTTGACGCTTGCTACAGATACAGTGATGGTCTTGGAGTTGTTTCCCTTCCTCCGCAAGCAACATGGCAACCGTCATCATTAACCTCTAACCTTTTGCAATAAAGAGCGAGCGATACGACGTCATTGAAAGGTACGTTTGCAATCTGGAATATGCATTAAAAGCAACTGAAAAGATCAATATGAAACATTATGTAAAATATACACAAAGAACATAATACCTTTATCATATGCAAGGAATATATTTTTATCATAAATTTCGTAGTGAGATACTGAAATATATCAGAGGGAGAAAAAAGATATCTCCACCATGGCTATATCACATTTGGGAACAACCTTTTCCCCATTTAGGAAATATATTTGCTTTTATGCATGCTTTGCATTGTGTTACCATGTTTAGCTTTATTTCATTTTCCTTCTTCTTGTTTTTTTGCCCCCCCCCCCTCTCTCTCTCTCTCTCTCTCTCTCTCTCTCTCTCTCTCTCTCTCTCTCTCTCGTTTCCAGTTTACTCCATGCACATCAAGATGTACAGATCTTAAAATATGTAATATATATTCCTTCTAGAGTGTACATACGAACAAGTCAAGTGTCATCTAAATACACTCCAGAGTACACACACGCAATCAGTCAAGTGTCATCTATTTACACTCCAGAGTACACATACGCAATCAGTCAAGTGTCATCTATATACACTCCAGAATACACACACGCAATCAGTCAAGTGTCATCTATATACACTCCAGAGTACACACACGCAATCAGTCAAGTGTCATCTATATACACTCCAGAGTACACACACGCAATCAGTCAAGTGTCATCTATATACACTCTAGGGTACACATACGCAAAAAGTCAAGTGTCATCTATATACCCTCTACGGTAAACATACGCAATGAGTCAATTGTCAACTACATACCCTCTGGAATACACTTACACAAGTGTCATCTATATACCTTCTTGAGTTCACATACGCAATCAGTCAAGTTTCATCTATATACCCTCTAGAGTACACATACGCAATCAGTCAAGTGTCAACTACATACCCTCTGGAATACACTTACGCAATCAGTCAAGTGTCATCTATATACCCTCTAGAGTACACATACGCAATCAGTCAAGTGTCACGTATATACCTCTAGAGCACACATACGCAATCAGCCAAGTGTCATCTGTATACCCTCTAGAGTACACATACGCATAAAGTCAAGTTTCATCTTTGTACCCTCTTGAGTACACATTGTAACTTCTACTAGAGTACACATACGCAATCAGTCAAGTGTCATCTACAAACCTTTTAGAGTACACTTACGCAATCATTCAAGTGTCATCTATATACCCTCTAGAGTACACATACACAATCAGTCAAGTGCCATATTGAAATGACAAGAAGAAGAACTCAGACAACAAACTGGAAGTCCAAGTATAACCTTTTCATAACTAGTCGTTTACATTAAATCATTGAAGTTGTCAGTGACTAAACTTACTTGATCTGTTACTCGTGTCCTACCCATAGTTATACCTGTATTACTCCACGACAGACGATACACGTTCTTGTGGGAAAAAAAAGATCGTTATTAAATATAGTACTAAACTTTTAAAAGTAGCAATTTTAACTCGCGTCACAATCATGTTTGAAAATGATTAATTCATAGGGCGTTGTTTTATAAAATGAAATAAGGTAACAATCGAAATTTGGGCAAAGCGTTACCGAACAAGCTTCTAACGTAGAAATAAACCAAACAAAGAAAGAAAGGAATTTAGATATAAACTTAAAATCATTAAAATCGGTAGCTTAAAGATCGAACAAAACCGCTCTATGGTGTTTTAATATTAGGCCTACGCCAAACCATCAGTGTTAATCGGCAGGAAATATGTGATCGAAATTATATTTTTAAAAAAACCCATATCTTCATTTTCGTACGTACGTGATCATTATTTTTAGGAAATACACAATTTGATAAATATTATGTAAACTCAAAATTAGTCAAACGTCGCTGTCCTGGAAATTTCGTTTTATATAGCATTACAATTCTATGGTGTAAACTAATTTATAGAAAAACGCGAACTCAACAAGTTTTGTAAAATTCAAGAATGTATTTATTTCCCAAGCAGAGGAACATAAATTTAAAGGTAAAGTAAATTCTAGATAGTCCAAAACCTTTTAATACCAGCCTTAATGATTCAATTTGTAATTAAATTCCAGTGCAACCACTTTATATGCCACTTCTATTCTTGATGTCACTATTACTCATACAACCACGGATATAAATACTTATACTCATACAGCCAGTGATAAAACTACTGTTACTCATACAAACACTGATAAAACTACTGTTACTCATAGAACCACTGATGAAACTACTGTAACTCATTCGACCACTGATGAAACTACCGTTGCTCATACAATCACTGACAAAACTACTGCACTCATACGACCATTGATAATCTAATGTTACACATACAACTACTCCATAACTACTGCTGCTCATACAACCACTGACAAAACTACAGTTACTCATACGACCACTGATACACCTACTGCACTCATAGTCATAGGACCACTGATAAAACTAATGTTACACATACGACCATTGATAAAAACTTACTGCACTCATACGATCACTGTTAACACTACTTATACTCATACGACCACTGATAAAACTTCTGTTACTCATAATGTGGTCATATATATATATATATATATATATATATATATATATATATATATATATATATATATATATATATATATATATATATATATATATATATATATATATATATAGTTAGGGCTATTGGATTTTATTTATTTATTTTTTTAAATGTTAAATCCAAATTTGTTATTTTGCCTTTAAAATGAATTGATTGGGAGATCTTTTCTAGAATGTTCAGGCTGACTTAGATTCTCTAATTGTAAACAAGTTTTGACCTTGGCTTGTTTGACCTAAATCCTGACCTTGCTTTAGACATTGTCAACAAGCCTCTAAATCTATTGGTCAATTTCAAGGACAACATTTTTATTTTTAGTTCTTAGGGGTAGGAAAAATCTAGAGTATGTTATTTTTAGTAAAGGTAGTCTCTTTCTGTGACCTTCCATGAACTTCTATAAATTTCTAGAAAAGCGCGTGATTACTTGTTTACTTCAGAAAAACAATATATATAGCTGTATTTTAGAAGCTGACATTAGTAGAATCTTTGGGCTGTAAGAAATTAGTTGTGTTATTTTCTGTTTGAGTTTATTTATTTTATTCTGGACTTTGTGTCAATTCGTTGGAAAAGAAGAATTAGTCTATTTATCTGGAAAAGGACATATGTTTCATAACTTCATCTGGATGATATTAAATCGAGAACTGCATCACGTGACATTGTCAGCCATTTTGGATTACATCGTCAAGATTCGAACCTGGAACTATTAGAACATTTATTTATTAGGACTTGCAATTCCATTAGTGGATTATTTTTGTGAATTCTATATTGGATTAATGTTGGATTTGATTCTCTAAAACTGTAAGTTTATTTATTTTATGAAAATAATTGTACTTAATAAAATCATTGTTAAAGTTATACAAGCTTGTTAGTTTTCACTCTTTCTGTGTTGCTGCTTATTCGAGCACGTAACATAGAACTGGGGGCTATGGTCCGGGATTGAGATTGAGATTGAGATTGAGATTTGAGATAAATTTGAATTTAAATTTGAATTTCCCCTAGTTTTTGAGAATTTTAAATCTTTAGTGAGGCTAGCACGCTTGTATCAAAATGACATCTAAGGTAGAAATATTTCTTTCAAATCCTACCCAGGAGCAATTAGATCTTTTCAAAAAAGACGAGTTGGTTCAACTTTCCAGGAAATACGATCTTTCCGAAGTGAAGGCTTCTTTAACGAAACAAGATATCAAAAAGATTTTGGTCCAATATTTGGTAGAACAGGATGTTTTGGAACAAAGTGCTTTGATTCCAGTCAGTAAGTCTACACCAGACTCTGACATTAAATTGAAGGAATTAGAATTAAAATTCAAGATGGAATTAGAGTTGAAAAAGCTGGAATTTCAGAGAGAGAGAGAGTGAATTAGACTTAAAGAGGCTGGAGTTTCAGGAAAAGGAGAAAGAGAGACAGGAAAGGGAGAAAGAAAAGCAAATTGAATTACAAAAAGAGCAGATGCAGATTGATAGAGAGAGAGAGAGAGAGAGAGAGAGAGAGAGAGAGAGAGAGAGAGAGAGAGAGAGAGAGAGAGAGGAGAGAAAGAGGGAATTAGAGTTTAAGAAACTGGAATTTCAGGAAAGGGATAAAGAAAGACAATTACAATTTGAAAAAGAGGAGAGAGAGAGAGAGACAGAGAGAGAGAGAGACAGGAAAGGGAGAAGGAAAAACAATTACAATATGAAATTAGAATGAAAGAAATGGAGCTGGCAAGTGGGAATCATCATCATACTTCAAATCAAAATTTTGATTTAGCAAGGAATATTAGATTAGTGCCCCCTTTCAAAGAAAAAGAAGTAGACAAATATTTTATTCTTTTTGAAAAAGTTGCAGAAAATTTAAATTGGCCAAGAGAGAATTGGACTCAGTTACTACAATGTGTAATTACTGGTAAGGCTAGTGAGATTTACACTTCACTGTCTGTTCAGCAAAGTGGTGATTATGACGTAGTTAAAGAATGCATTTTAAGAGGTTATGAGTTAGTTCCTGAAGCTTATAGACAAAAATTTAGAAATTACAGAAAAGAAGCTGGACAAACTCATGTCGAATTTGCTAGACAAAAAGAGCAGTTGTTTGATAGATGGTGTTTAGCCAAGAAAGTTGAGCAAGATTATCAAAATCTCAAGCAAATTATATTAATTGAAGAGTTCAAAAACTGTGTCCATAGTGATGTTAAAACTTCTCTTTAGGAGCATCAAATTGAAACCTTGGAAAATGCTGCTCGAGCTGCTGACGAATATTCTTTGACACATAAAGTTCCTTTTGTTAACAAGACTTCTACTCAACAATTTTCTGGCAGAAAAGAATTTCCGCCTAATTCAAGCCCTTCTAAAACTCAAACTAACACAACTTTCAAAGATCAGACTTCAGAGAAGTTTGATTCTAGATCCTTGTCTCTTCCGACGTGTAACTTTTGTAAGAAAAAAGGACACGTTATTTCTGATTGCTACAAATTGAAAAATAGGCATCAGAATCAAGACAGGCCTGTTCCAAATGCTCTTATTTACAAGAGGTCAAGGTCACAGTCATGTATTGAAAGCAATACATTTGTTGGGTCTAATAAATCCCAGTCTGATTTTGATATGGAGAATTATGAACCATTCATATCGAAGGGTTCTGTATCACTTTTGGGTGATTCAGCCAATCCCACCCCTATTAAAATTTTAAGGGACACAGGAGCCTCTCAGATTCTTTTATTATCAGGTACTTTGCTTTTATCTGAGAAGTCTTCTGCTAATGAAAGTGTTCTTATTCAGGGGTTGGAGTGCTGCTTTGTTAATGTTCCTCTCCATTGTGTAAATTTGTCATCAGACTTAGTGTCAGGACCTGTGACAATCGGAACAGTCTAGGTTTTACCCGTTGAGGGAATAGATTTATTGCTAGGCAACGACTTAGCTGGGGACAAGGTTGTGGTTAATCCACTTGTGACTGACAAGCCTAATTTGGATCAGAAAGTTGATCCAATTGAAAAAGAAATCCCTGATATATTTCAAGCTTGTACAGTTACTAGAGCTATGGTAAAGAAAGCTCTTGAGAATGAAGTTGAAAAGGGCAGTATTCCTCTATCTGACACATGTGTGGGTCAGGCTTATGTTGAAAAAGCCAGTATTCCTTTAGCTGACATGAGTAAAGGTTAGGTTTTTGATGAGGTCACTTTTACTTTAGATCAAGCAGAAGGTATTGATCATAGTGATCCTCTTTTAACAACTCATTCTCTTTATTCTAATCAGGGTGATGATTTTGAGAGTGATGTTACAGAAGGCAGCATTCCTTCAACTGGTACTTGTATAGGTCAGGTTTTTGATGAGATCACTTTTACTCCTTGTTTGGATCAATCAGAAGGTATTGATCATAGTGATCCTCTTTTAATAACTCATTCTCTTAATCAGGGTGATAAACGACAGTCGTCGAACAGGAAAAAGATCCTGAGATCTCCTGTTTGTTTCAAAGGGTCATAAATGAGACTGAAGTTACTGAAGTTCCTGTCTGTTATTTCATTAAAAATGGAATTCTTATGAGAAAATGGAGACCTTCTGAGGTACCTGCTGGTGATGAGTGGTCAGTGAACTATCAAATAGTAGCTCCAAAACCTTACAGACAGGAAATACTTAATCTGGCCCATGAAACTCCTTTGGCTGGTCATTTAGGGATTAATAAAATGTATCACAAGATCTTGACTCACTTCTATTGGCCAAAAATCAAAAGTGATGTTGTCAAATACTGTAGATCTTGTTATGCTTGTCAAATGGTAGGAAAACCCAATCAGAAGATACGTAAGGCTCATCTGCAACCTATTCCTACGTTTGGTGAAACATTCAGTGGAATTATGGTAGATTGTGTGGATTCCCTACCCAAGACCAAGTCAAGTAATCAATTAAAGTTAAAAATGAAACTAAGGTTTGATAGAACTGAAAGGGAGAGAACTTTTGAGTATGATAATGGAGTTGTGTTACTCTTGTTCATTCTTCTTGCTTTTCTTCAAATTAGATATTACGGCCCTTACAAAGTTAAGAAGAAAATGAATTAAGTTATAGTATTAGTGCTCCTGGGATCTAAATTAATTATAGGAGTACCAGTATATTGAAAGAGATAGCCATGTTAAATATGTAATTAATTTAATTGTACCAGTCCTATTTAGTGAAGGAATATCATCAGGATTCGACTGATATTGGAGCGACGAATTTTTAGAATTCAGAAATTATGAAAAAATCTAGACCAGAAACTTTGACATTTGCAAGTGCAAGAAAGAAATGAACTGAAAGTTATTATTATATGAGCACCTATGTCCAGATATTCTTACAAGGACAAACAAAATTTTTATGACGTTAAGATTGAGAATTCCATGCTGGACGAGTCCACTCAAACAGGAATACTTGAAAAAGGAAATTCAATATTTGCTGGAGAATAATTTTATCAAGCCCAGTAAAAGTGATTGGAGTTCACTATACATACTTGTTCCTAAACCAGATAAAACTCTCCGTATGTGTACTGATTATAGGAAGGTGAACAGAGTGACAAAAACAGATTCATTCCCATTAACAAGAAGTGACTATTCTATTGATAAAATTGCGAATGCCAAGTACGTCACCAAATTCTGACCTTCTGAAAGGATTTTGGCAGATTCCACTACGGAAAGAGCAAAGGAAAACTCAATATTGCGACTCCAAAAGGACTCTACCAATATAAAGAAAGTCCATTTCAACGTCTCATAAAAAAAATGTTCATCTCTGGTCTAGAGATTTGTGACGTCATCATCTACAACGACACCTGGAGAGAACATCTAGCAACAATTAGAAAATTCTTTGACAGACTCACTAATACGTGTCTGACTGTTAATTTATTTAAAAGTGAGTTCTGCTGTGCTATTGTGCCTTTCCTAAAACATTTAGTGGGACATGGACAAGTTAAAAGGTTGAGGCTATTTCTTGATAATATAATTGTAGACGTTTTTCCCGTGTATAATTCATTATATTGTGTAATTTTTAATTTCAGATTTAAATTGGTTTGTGATAAAAAGAAAGTTTTATCATATAAACCTTTTTTTTATTTTATGGGGGAAGGTGTTACGGCTATTGGATTTAATTTATTTATTTTTTTAAATGTTAAATCCAAATTTGTTATTTTGCCTTTAAAATGAATTGATTGGGAGATCTTTTCTAGAATGTTCAGGCTGACTTAGATTCTATAATTGTAAACAAGTTTTGACCTTGGCTTGTTTGACCTAAATCCTGACCTTGCTTTAGACATTGTCAACAAGCCTCTAAATCTATTGGTCAATTTCAAGGACAACATTTTTATTTTTAGTTCTTAGGGGTAGGAAAAATCTAGAGTATGTTATTTTTAGTAAAGGTAGTCTCTTTCTGTGACCTTCCATGAACTTCTATAAATTTCTAGAAAAGCGCGTGATTACTTGTTTACTTCAGAAAAACAATATATATAGCTGTATTTTAGAAGCTGACATTAGTAGAATCTTTGGGCTGTAAGAAATTAGTTGTGTTATTTTCTGTTTGAGTTTATTTATTTTATTCTGGACTTTGTGTCAATTCGTTGGAAAAGAAGAATTAGTCTATTTGTCTTGAAAAGGACATATGTTTCATAACTTCATCTGGATGATATTAAATCGAGAACTGCATCACGTGACATTGTCAGCCATTTTGGATTACATTGTCAAGATTCGAACCTGGAACTATTAGAACATTTATTTATTAGGACTTTCAATTCCATTAGTGGATTATTTTTGTGAATTCTATATTGGATTAATGTTGGATTTGATTCTCTAAAACTGTAAGTTTATTTATTTTATGAAAATAATTGTACTTAATAAAATCATTGTTAAAGTTATACAAGCTTGTTAGTTTTCACTCTTTCTGTGTTGCTGCTTATTCGAGCCTAAGCACGTAACAATATATATATATATATATATATATATATATATATATATATATATATATATATATATATATATATATATATATATATATATATATATATATATATTCATTCGTATACGTATTTATGTTGAGCAATATCAGGCTTCATTCTGTACATTACACTTCTACAAAGTGTACACAAATATCCAAATATCCATTTTCTGATATATCCTTAAATCCATCTTAAATACTGTTACACGCGGCAACCATTGACCAAAGTTACTATTGCATTCAATAGTTGCAAAATCTGGAATATCACATGACTAAATGCACTAGTTTACTGCCAAGTAACCAAATAGCAACTTACAATATTAAGTCTGATTACGAACTAGCAATCTACATAATTATACTTGCATCAAAATACTTACAATTGCAATGCCATAATATTATGCAACAATCGAGCAAATAAGTCACTGACCTTTACGAAGCTTCGTCGTTATTAAATGTGCCTGCGTTTCCCCGCTAAATTACAATTGGCTTTCCCAGAGTACTGCTTTGATAACTTTCCAAACGATGTTGGGCACCTACTAAGTTCTTAGCTCGAAAATACTAGATTAAATTCGGATACAAATGATTTACGATTGTCATTAGGGTCCTTTGTTCTTGAACAAAACTTTCAACGTACACGTGTGAATTTTCACACCCAACATAGCTGAGTTCTCATAACATCGCAAAGAAAAACTGCCATAGCCACAACGTCTAACATATGCACATGGCTTCTAACCATTTATTTGTTCCCCTGACTTACGTAGTCGCGGGACGGGCAACGTGACACTGTGATTGGTGCATTATGTAAGAGTTGTACTGTCGGTTAGGCTTTAAAATAGTGGGATTATGTTAATTCTAGATCATATTTTGTATTTTAGTGTTGTTTTTTTTCCTTCATAAATCGTGGTACACATGGCTGAAACGGTGTCTCTTGTGACTAGATAATTCTTACCGATGTCTAGTTCCTGCAAAGTTATCTCTCTTCAATGTAATGGAGTACCTTGTTATGTCCTTGTCAAATTGACAATCTAACATTGTTCTCTTTGACAATATGTGACATGCATGCTGAGAGGTAGGATATCAAGTATATTTATTTCACAAACGTATCGTGATTCCTTGTACGTTTGTTACTATAGCGAATCGACCGGTCCGGTGGCCTAGTAGCTAGAGCGTCCGCCTCAGACCCCGGCTGAGTAATACTACGTTTTTTTAAAAAATGGTCCTTACAGTTGCCAGGATAATGTGACTGGGCGGGGCATCAAGCTACGTACATGCAGCATAATGCCCCAGCGCTAGACTTGAATATAAACTGATACACTACAGACATCGTAGCGATATGACTGAAAATTGTTTTAATGGTACGTTAAAATTCAAATCTCTGTTTGTCTGTCTGTCTGTCTGTCTGTCTCTCTCTCTCTCTCACACACACACACACACACACACACACACACACACACACACACATACATACATACATACATACGTACATACATACATACATACATACATACATACATACATACATACATACATACATACATACATGCATGCATGCATACATACATACATACATACATACATACATACATACATACATACATACACACACACACACGCTGCAGCCATGGTCCTATACATTTTCCTATATGCCTGGAGTTCTACTAAAATAATCGTTGTGATGTGGTTGTGCAAAGCTGACCATTACAATTACATTTGTTTGCTTATTTCATTCTCTCCCCTGATATGGTCAATAAAGCACATACAAATTTGTTTTTGAAACTGAAGTAACCAGTAACGCTTTAAAGTAAGCTTAAGAGTATGGACCGTGGCTCTGGGTGCCCAGGAATTATGTACTACTTTTCTCTTGTAAAGGACACAGGAGAATCTCAGTATCTTTTGTCATCAAGTACGTTGCCTTTTTCTGCGAAGTCATCTTCTAATGAGAGTGTTCCTATTCATGGAGTAGAATGCGGCTATGTTATTGTTCATCTAAGTTGTGCAATTTTGTCATTTGACTGACTCTCAAAACCTGTGATAGTCGGAACATAGTTTTCTTTGTTCACTGAGTGCGTTCATTTATTACTAGGCAATGATCTAGCTGAAGATGAGGTTGTGGCTAATCAACTTCTAACTGACAAGCCTTGTATGGATCAGAAAGTCGGTCCTTTGAAAAAGAAATCCCTCACTTATGCCCAGCGTGTGCTGTTACTAGAGCTATGACAAAGAAAGCTCTTGAGAATGATGTTGATCAGAAACGTGTTAGTCATCCGTCGATTAGACGATGACGTCTCTAGCTATCAGAGCGTTTGAGGGGCTGGTTCTATTCTCTGTGGATGATGAGGCCAACCCTTGGACGGAATGTTCGTTTGCATAACGGACAGGTGATGAGTGGGACATCTCCAGGAGGGTTGATGACACGTGTTTTTCGTGTTTGCTTCTTCAGGTATGCAAATGCTGTTCTGATAGATACACAAAACTTGGAGCCTTTGTGCACAGATGAACGCCAAGTGATTCGAACGCTTGCTTTTGCTCCCACTAATCAGGGTATATGTTGAATGCTTTCAGATTGTCTTTGAAGTGTTTATTCTGATTTCGGTGTGATCGCTGTCCTTGCTGTAGCTCGCCAAAGAAGAGTCTCGTAGGCAGCCAGTGATCTGGCATGAGTACAACATGTCGCGCGAAGCGGAGATGGAACTGTATCAGGATGGTGTGGATGCTGGGGAAACCTGCTTGGGGGAATACCTCAGTGTCCCGAAATTTGTCCTTCCACTTGATGTTGTGGATTTTCCGGAGACTTTTGGTGTGAAAGTGGTTCAGATTCCTGGCGGAAGACTGTACAGTCTTTCACCTCCCTACCCGTAACCGGACGTCATGGATGCATTTAAATTAACTGAGCGGATAACTATTGGTGAAGGCCCTGAATGCCAAGTACATAAGTCTGGGAGGACAGTATGTGAAAGGAGAGGTTGTAGACTTTGATTTTAAAAAGGTGGGAAGGCCAGACAATAAAGAGTTGATTCCGGATTCGACTGTGGTGCGTCACTTTTATTATTCAACTCTAACAATGAAGATGTATGAATATTAACATAATTCAAAACGTTCCTAATGTTTCATTAGTTATCTTCAGTGTCTTTTGAAGTTCTTGTAGTTTATGTTCCCAGCAGTTGTCACATCCATAGTTCCATGTTTTCTCATTTAATTCCTACATGCACTATCTATCATGATGTAAAGTTTTATATGGGCAGTGGAAGATGATTTATCTGCTCGGAAAATGGATGAACCCGTTCATACACGAGTCGCATGCTACCTTGTGGGTCGGCTATGGTTTGTGAAAGGCTAAGGGAGTAAACCCTAAAAGAAAGTATGGAGTGGAGACCCTAAGGAAGTTCTTCTTGCAACGAGGTTACTAATGAATGAGGGAGACTGCTGCTCGAGTTCGCAAGCAACAATTTGGTACTAGCCAACACCTTGGGTCAACATAAAGCTTCACGATTCTGGACATGGCACGCAACTAATAGATCCCATCATAACCAGATCGATTGCATACTGGTTCAAAAACGTTACCGATCTGGCATCAATAGAGCAAAAAACAAGGACGTTCCCAGGTATTGATGTTGGGAGTGATCACGACCTCGTGATTATAAACGTCCGAAGTGTGGCTGAAGGAATTTAACAAGCCAAAGAAAATCAGGCTCAAATTCAGCCTTGACCAATTGAAGGACCCTACCATTTGCAAGTCATTCATTCCAAGCCACAATTGCATGAAAATTTGCTCCACTCATTGTGATGGAAGTTGATGTTAAAGTGATGACACACTTTCAACAGTCATGACAACAGCCGCCAAGGACAGCATTGGCCTCCATCGATCAAAAAAAGCAAACACACTGCGTTACAGATTAGATTCTAAATCTGTCTGATGCCCGAAGAGACCTCAAAAACACCAGACACAACAGGGGTAACGGATGATCGTGGAATAAGCAGGAATATCAGAACAAAATTGAAGAAAGCAAAAGAAGATTGAATTGACCAAAGTGCACATAAATAGAGAGCAGTGTGATAAAGAATAACAGGATGAAGACATTACATATTGCGAAAGACCTCACCACACAGAAGCATCACAGAATCAGTACCATTCAAGACAAAAATGGAAAATGCCTCACAGAAGCAAGGAGCATTGTAGAAAGATGGACTGATTATCGTAAAGAACTCTACAACCATCCGTCCACAGAAGACCCAGAGGTGCTTGAAGTTCCAAGTCCACAAATGATGATGATTTTCCCCATTCTCAAACAGCAGGTGGAGTCGGCAATAAGAGCACTAAAGAATGGGAAAGCAGCTGGAGTAGACAACATCCCAGCAGAACTGATCAGAAATGGGGGAAATCAGTGATAGAGCTACTAACAAAATCTTAACAAGATCTGACATTCAGGTGAATAGCAGCACAGTGGACTAAGTCCCTGATTATAACACTCCCCCCAAAAAAAGGCAATCTCCAGTTGTGCCAAAATTAAATACTATCAGTTTGTTCATCCATGCAAGTAAGATTATGCTGAAAATCATCTTGAACAGACTGAAACCACAATCAGAAGAAATAATCGCTGCAGAACAGGTTCCAGAGTGAAAGAAGCACAACAAAACATATATTCAATCTCAGGGTTGTGTGTGAAAAGTACTCGCAATATCAACAAAACGTCCATCATGTGTTTACATATTTCAAAAAAGCATTTTGAGTGAGGCAAGACGGCATTGTGGGCCACAATGAAAAAGTACAACATGGGTTAAACGTTGACCAATACCATCAAGCAGCTGTACGCCAAGGCTACCAGTGCAGTAATTGCTCAAGGTTCTGTGGGAGACTGCTTTAAGACAACTGTTCCAAATTTGACATGGAGATAAGCGCCGCGAAGACAAAGCTGATGACAAATAGTGGCAAACAAATCTCAGCCAAGATAGGCAAATGAGTTTAGGAATCGAAATCGTCAGAGGACAGGAACTGGAAACAGTGGGCCAGTTTAAATATCTTGGTTCCATAATCACATAGTCATAACCGATACTTTCTTTCAAAACTGGATACAAATTATTGCTAGTTATTTTAACACACGAAAACAATCACAATTTCAATTCCTAAACTCATTTGTCTATCTCATGATGTTTAATATTTTAAGTTACTGTGGACAGATATTTCAAGATAAATATAGTAATTTCTAAATAAGTGTCATTAGTAATTTAATCCATAACAAATTAGAGGTTCAACATAAACCTACATATTCGTATTTATACATGACAACCTCACTCCATTGGCGTTAAGCTAACTATATGTTATAGGAACATTTGTTATATCAAAAATTGCATAAGTTATACCACCTGCCTTTTTGTAAACCAAGGCCAAATATATAGGTAACTTACTCCAAACAGTGGATAGGAAGATAGCCATTGTTACCTATCTTTGATCACTTTTTAATTCTACACTTACTTTCAATCTGCTGCTAATGCTGACATATTCTAGGGAAACGTCTTCATTTATAATGAATATCGGTAGCACATGTTAATGGTTATAACATTTTCGATCAGTGTGAGGGTATGCTTTTGATGCATGAATCAGACTACCTTCGGATTTACTCGGTAACGTCCGTACGAGTAGCGGAAAATCGTATTACTGAAATAGAATAATGTTCGAAGCACTGCATGTAATGTTGAATGGACAACATATATTGGAAGATGCACCATGTATTCCATAATATGCACAATGTAGAGTGCAAAATGCACCACGTATAATGGAATATCCATCACCTATAAGGAAAATACAATAACGGATAATGCAATATGCCCCACGTGTCATGTTGTGTGAGAAAATTTGCTAACAATTCCTGACTCATGTTTACAAATGTCTTCTGTGAGATGTGAGGTTTATGTACAAGAAGGAGATATTGTACCGCCACGCCCTTCAAACAAGTCTTTGTGCTGCAAGCAAAGCGAGCCGAAGTATTGAAGTTTTATGGGAGGACAAATGGAGATTGGCCAAGATGTATGACCATCTTGTCAAAGGCTAGTGGTCCAGGGAGACGTTAAGTGGTTTTGTGTCTTACGTGACAAATGTCAGCGGATGCCACCGAAAACAGGTAACCGACCAGTTCCCTTGGTGAATACATCTCGTATCGATGAGCCATTCTGCCTTATCGCGCTGGATTTAATTAGACACATCCGCTCAAGGACATCATTATATTTTAACGGTCGTTTACTAGGCTAAACTCTATCAGGAGGCTGTCGTGTTACAAGGCAGCTTTGCTTCACAATTTTATCATGGATAGGAGTGCATGTTGAGATCTTAACCGATCAAAAGACGCAATTCATGAGTTATTTTAAGGATGGAGGTTAACAGACTGAAGTATATTAAGCATCTCACTACCACTCTGTATCACCCACAGTACAACAGACTGGTTGAACGGTTTAACGGAATTCTGAAGAACACCCTTAAGAATCTGTGTGTAGGCCGTTCAAAGAATAGGAATTGGTATATTCCTACAATGCTATTTCCATATCTGGAAGTTCCACATACGCGTTTAGAGATTTCCCCCTTCGAATTCCTATGTGGGAGGACCTTGCTAGGATATATAGTAGTACTGCGGTTGAAAAGGTACACAAAGCTGCTCCGTACGTCTCTAACTGAAAGAAGTTTGTACCTTAGCAAAGGAGAATCTTAAGGAAGGTAAGTTTCGTTGCGAAATACAACAACTAACGTACTAAGCCATGCCAGTACGACGTAGGAGGCAAGATTTTGCTGCTGTTGCCCCAGAAACAATTTGGCTGAGAGAGCCGTCCATTATAACCGAGAAAGTTGGAGTCAGACCTGCCAGATACGGCTACCAACTGACGGAACACTGCACCACGCCAATCTTCTGAAGAAATTTTGTTGTTGTTGAATTTCAAGTTGAAATGTTACCTGACCCAGAACATAATTTCGACTCCTCGTCAGGGTTGAAATATGTTTCGAAGAATGATATGTTATAGGACTATTCGCAAATTCCCGTATGAGAAGAAGATAAGTTCAAAAATTGCGATTGCTACCTTCGACGGAGGTTACCAATGATTGTTATGTCTTTTGGAGTCGAGAATTCGCCAATCGTCTTCACGAGATCGACGAGCAAGTTATTGGAGCGTTTGCATTCTCGGGGTGTTTACAACGTTTTGGACGATATCATGCTAGCCACAGAGACTGAGTGAACACCTAACTATACAAGCAGACGTTTCAGAATGGTTTAGTCAAAATGAGTTGACGGCTCGTCAATCAAAGTGTCATATCGGATTTAAGAACTTAGCCTATATAGGACACACGATGTGCGAGGGTACACTATCACCAGAGAAGTCTAAGGTCGAGCAGCTGCAATCCGCCGCGCGCCCAACAACGATGACCGAGGTGAGGTTAGTACAATAGGTAGTTGGCTAATTTCAGTGCGATTGCGGGACCGTTCTCCGATCTTTCTAGGAAACAGGCCCCGACCAAGGCAATGTGGACGGATGCATGACACCATGCCTTTCAAACTTGGAAAGATAAACTGACATGCGACGCTGTTGTTTGTCTATCTGATTTGTCCAAAGGATTCGTGTTACGCACCGACTCGTGTAGTATGGGTCTTGGATCAGTATTGCTGAGGGGAGACTTCTTCCTGTCGCATATAGCAGTCGAACAACTGTCTGGGCCGAGAAGAACTACTCAGTATCAGAGAGGGAAGGCCGTCGAAAAGTGTTCGGATATCACAGTTCGAGCGATATTTATTTGGCGGAATAAATGCCTGATGAGGTGGTCGCTGTTCGTACAGTACCGAATGCAGACCAGATACGCTACGGACACTGCGAACGTTGGTGCAGATTTCATGAGTAGTAGGAGGGTCGAAATTGTTAAGTTCGATCAGTAAAATCATCGTATTGGTCGTGTTCGTATTGGTCGTGTTCGTAGATAGTGTTCATCCTCTTAGAATTTCGTTCTTCGGTATATTCATATCGAGTGTAAATACATATATTCCACGACGGAGAAAGTTTTCTGTTAATAAAATTCGCAAGTCCTTTTCTAATCCACAGGAAGCTATCCGGGTTGCGATAGCAGAGCACGTGGAAATCGACAGTTGTGCGAAGGTGCACGGCTGACAGAATAAGCAGTTTTGCGAAGATGCCGGGCCAGGAGGATAGTCAGTTGTGCGAAGACGCAGGGCCGGATATTGGAAACAGGCGTAGCGGAAGTACCAAAACAGAAAACAAGGTTGAAGTTGCACCTCGCACCATTACTTTAGCGTGATGAAATAACTGGCAATTAGAATAGGTCCTTGTATTGTTTGGAGGAAATTGCGTTTAAAATTTGTCCTATAATTATTCAATACCGAGATATGGTTTGTTAAATTGTTTTACCTTTCTCATTATCATTTTATATGATTATACACATTGACAGTAGTCCGTACTGGCTGGGGGGTCTGAGGTATTTAATCTTTTAATTGTTCGTGCTTCTCCCGTGTTAGTAATATTTAAAACTTTGCAGTTTATGATACGTATAGGTCAAGCATGGGCAATTTAATCAATGTGACTCTGTATAACTAAGTATTATCACACCATCCAATTATTTGTACCCAACTACCAGTTTTAAAAAACAGAAGCCATAACGAATATAAAGCTGCATAAAACTTCAGCAGTTTCATTCATTGGTTTAGAAGTTCTAACCTTACTTTCACCAGGGGGTACCAAAATACTTCACCTTGTTGTCGTTTTGAAAAAAAGCCTGTCTTTGTTTTCAAGTTACAAATCTTATGTAGTTCGCCGTCTTTGATAATCTCAATAATTCCGTACGTTTTAGAGATATATCTCTTGATACAATAGCATATAAGGGTTAATCTATTTATTTGTTCAATTTGTTTTAGAAATATTAAAACTATTGATTGCAAATAATGGATGCAAACTACAGTGTTGATTGAAATGGCCTATTGTAGAAACAAGAAATTGACAGCGAGCATTCTCTCGGATTTTTCTTAAATTGGAAGATTCCACTTGTTTTCCGACGCCAATAAGTCGATTATCTTAGATACGCCTTGATGTCAGTCATGTTAAAAATTATAAATCAATGAATTAACTGATTAAATTTTGTGAATTTGTATAGCTTCGATATTGTTTGCGCTTAAATCGGTATTGGGGCACAAACGAATAGCAGAGAAGGTGAACAAATTAGTTAACTCATTAGCAAAGCATACTATTTCATGACGAGAACAAATAATACTCAGGAAATTAACTTCTACCACAAAGTTTAACAAAGTCACTGCGCATGCACTTATAAAATGAAATATAGGCCACAATGACCTTCTTTTCTTGCAGGAGTGTGGTACTAAAATAAATGCATATTACCATTAATTTTTTTACTAATTCAGCATGAACATTTCTCCATAAAGACACAACAATTAACCCAATTCAGTGACGCATAAAACTGGTCCATATTGACCCACTTCTGAACTGAGGTAGTTGTACTCATAAAGATCCATCCCGTGTTTAATGATATCAAAATATATGTGACTTTGAACTAAATGCAACAGCAAATCTGGAGCCAGTAAAATATAGGTCACAGTAACCTTTCTGTAGATGTGGTACTAAGCGAGCTGTATAAAATCACCCAGTTTAGGAGTTTGACAATAACAGTAAAACTATAAAAATTAAACCAAAGTACGTGACATGTGAAATAAGGGTCACAGTAAACTACTTTCAAGGTGCACTCTCAAACCATATTTCATGATTCCAGGTATAGCGGTATTTTATGGTAACTTAAACGTCTTCCTGAGATGATGCAAAGGTAATGCACACTATCTTTGTGATGGAAGTGATAATACCCATCAAGACAACTTTCATGAATCTAGGTTGTACAGACCATGTGCAGGGTGCTAAAACTTATTTATTCATAAGCTAAACACTTCATTTAGCACATGCCAGTAAAATGTGAAATGTAGGTCACAATGACATGTTTTGTAACAAGGACATGGTACTAACGGAGATGTATTCAATCATCTGCTTTGATGATTAGTGCATGAACAGAGATTGAGAAAAATCAGCTAAAAACACAACATTTAACCACGTTAATGATAAAGCTTTGCTGAAGTTTTCACCTGGTGCAAAATAAAATACATCTAGAAATAGTTAATTTCTATTTTATATGAGCTCAATTCAAAATGTTAACCTAAGCTAGCAAAATGGGACATGTAAGTTTGTGTTACCTTTCTTTGCGGTAAGGGTGTTGTATTAATTGAGATTCATGCAATCATATAGTCACAATAATTTTATTATGAACATAGTTTGAGAAATAAACGTCAACTAAAGAAACAATCGAAGTCAACGAAGCATGAAATATATGCTACGGTGGAAACTTTTGTGACGAGGGTCTAGTACTCCTTATAGTACCACGATCAGAGCACACCTCACCACCGCTCTGTACCCTACACTGGCAATCAATTCGATACAGAATCAAACACAAAATTTGTTCTTGTTCTCTGTGCTATGTTTCACTGACAGACTCCAGTCCAACATACCTAGCCGGCCTCACCCATGTGTATACACCAGCAAGATACTTAAGCTCTTCTTCTGACAAGCGTATACTCATCGTTCCCACTGTGAAAACGAAGTCATATAGACAACGTTCATTTGCATACCAGGGCCCGGCTATGAGGAACGAATTGCCCATTGACATTAGACACAGAGACACAGTGGTACCTTTTAAGAGTGCTCTTAAAACTCACCTTTTTCGTCTGCAGGGACAAACTTAGAGACCCAATAATGATTTGTATCTTCTATGTTTTCAGCATGTTTATATGTTTTCCAATTTCATTGTTTTGTCATTTGTTTTACTGTAGTGTAGTCATATCAGTATCGATGGTGTAAAGCTCGTAGAGCTTCTAAAGATTAGGCGCTCTACAAAGTCCTCATTATTATTATTACTCATCGAGATGATTCTCCTCACAAAGTTTCATAATTCCAAATGTAACAGCTTTCATATGGCTCGCAACACACCCGACTCCCACTTCCCTCAAAACAAACTCAAAATAGCTAATTGCTAAATCTTTTCTATGAATACACAACTAATGTACAAGTTTGTATTAATTTAGCCCGTCAGCTCCTTTCATGTGGGTATGTGCTACCGAATCCGAACGCAAGTGGGACGAAAGACCGATCCCCATAAGAGCCGACTACTTCCCATTAATTCCCCATTTTGCAAAACGGTGGCTAGAAATTATAGTATTATCCAAGCAACGTTGACTTATTAATTATCCAAAGGCCAATCTGAAGCATGTATGTAAATCTGGCACAATCCATGCAGTGGCTTCGACTTTAAGAGAGGATTCCCCTTCCCAAGGCCCCATTGTAATAATGATGGTTTCACCTGTGGCAATGCTGATTTATTAATATGAGGCTTATATGAAACAGAAAAAGGAAATAACTGCGACCAAGTTGATAGGTGTTGAATATCTTTTGAAATCTTTTGTGTCAACTGACAGACGATCTATAATTACAATTTGTTTAATCTATAGCATACATACAATATACAACACAAACTATAGAGCAGGATGGCCACCTAAATAGTCTGTGAAGGTTAACGGGCGAGAGCACCCTCTATAATATATATATATATATATATATATATATATATATATATATATATATATATATATATATATATATATATATATATTGCTTTGAATTGCAATGTCATATTCATTCAAGTATTCTAGTGCGTTAACGGGTCTCTGTACTGCTCTTTCATGCTCATTGACCTTATAACGACTGGTTTTTAATATTTTTCACTTTGTAAATCCAATTTTCATTCTGTCAGGCTGGAAAAAATCCCTTTTGATTTAAAAATATCAAAGAATCAATTTGTCGTAGCGATGTTACCGGAAAAAGGAATATCCAACTAATTTCTATAGGATATATTTTCATGAATCCTTTGAAGATGCCGATCTAAATTTAAAGGTGAAACGGAAATACACGATAAAAGATGATTTAGTTACTCATTTGCACAATCGCCATAGTCGTTTTCAACTTTGGTTTTATTATCAAAATTGGTCATAGATACCATATTAAACGTTATTCAAGTTTTTCATCTTTCGGCACAGGAAATATAAAATAAAAGCTTTACGACAGCCATAAATTGTATGACTTTTCACATAAAGTATTTATTGGTCGACATCATCAGCCAATTTTGAATCTGTTTCTATTTATATAGAGAAGGATTCTAATCTCTCTTAAATGTGTATTACAGGTGTTCGAATAATAGGTATCAGTCCAACTTCCTCTTGACTTGTATATCATTCACATTAGAAGTACAAAATAATACTTACCCAGAGAGAAAATACTTTATTTTCGTTTCCCTTTTCTTCAATATTTTTGGAATTAATAATTTGCATATATTCACATTTCGAAACATTAGTTACAGTTAGCCAGGTTTATTTGGTTTCAAATTTCACTGACGCTCTAAAGATGTCATGTGACATAATTTAGAATTAATATAAATAATAATAAACATAAACGGTGATAATGGTGCCCTAGTTGTCATCATCGTCCCCATCACCAGAATTGTCATCAATATTATTACACTCATTGCTCTCATCATCAATATTAGTGTTATCGTATTATTATTATTGTCATTATCATTATTATTATTACTAGTAGTAGAAATAATAGTAGTATTTTACTATTATTATTATTTTACTATTATTGTAATTTTACCATTATGGTTATTATTATTATTATTATTATTATTATTATTATTATTATTATTATTATTATTATTATCATTATTATTATTATTATTATTTTTATTTTAACAATTTATATTATTTCTATTATTGTTATTATTATTGTTATTATTATTAGTATTATTATTATTATTATTAGTATTATTATTTTAACAATTTATATTATTGTTGTTATTATTATTATTATTATTATTATTACTCTATTCTACTTTAGTGTTTTCTATGGTTGTAATCAAGATTATCATCTCAAACATCTTTATCTTTATATGCAAGTTTAATTTGACACATAAAGAGAAGAAAACTTTTGTAAACAAAAAATTTTGTCCCAAAAGAAAAATAAGTATCGAATAAATATTTGAAAAGTTTCTTTAATTAAAATATTCGATTTCAACTAATCTCTACATCATTTTCTAGTTCCTTTGTAAAAGCTGTTATCTCTCTCTCTCTCTCTCTCTCTCTCTCTCTCTCTCTCTCTCTCTCTCTCTCTCTCTCTCTCTCTCTCTCTCTCTCTCTCTCGGTACAATGTCATTGGTACCCGTGTTTGATATTTTTCATATTTAGGGTACCTACTTCGACAGTTGTTTCAAGTTTGTGTTTTTTTTTTACTCCGTTACCGTGCTTGTTGGTTGTTATTCACATTATTTTGTCCCACACTGACGGCGGAGCTTTCGATTTGCAGCTCATTATCCATTTTTTTATGTACATTACGGCTACCTCTAACGGGATGGTATACAAAATTACGCTATGTTTTTAGTAATGTGTACTCCCTGGGACACCGGAAGTATTTAAATGGCCTCTTTATATTTGTGTCCTTATCTAGTTAACATATAATGTCAAAAGTTAAGAAGGTTTCAAATTTTAGTAAAATCTCTGTTTTTGTGGGCTTTTGTGGTTTGGGGTTTTTTGTTTGCGTTGAAGATCTATCACTGATATAAAGGAAATAGTCGATAATGACTATTCCTGCTGTCACGACGATCTATCCCTCTGTCACAAACATGTAATTTAACGAGCAAATTACAGTGGTGTGTAAGGGTCATGTACCGCATAATACATGCTTCAACACACTTTACAACACAGTCCTCCAGAGTCATTCATACGATATGCATATTCTTCAACTCGTATACTGGACAATCTGACACATTACTTGCTCCTTTTTCATTTCAATGTAATCTACTGCCTCAAAAATAATAGCTCAAAATCTGGCTAACGTTACAAACATAAGAAGTTTCGTTTCGAGAAAGCAATTCATTTCGAGATATAAGACGGCAGATTTTGACTGTTATATAAAATTAAGTGCCCTCCAAGAAGTATCTTGTTAATGGAACCTGACCCACCTCTTTTGTTTGTCATATTTTGTCCCTAAGCTTTAATAAACGTGTCTACCAAAGTTTTAAAATGTATCCACCTTGTGGAAAGTACATCAATTAATAATAATTAAGTCACTTCGTGTGTAATTAATTATATCAATTACAACAGCTAGTGGCAGAGGTATGTACCTCTCACCTTCGCAATTATTCCATTTGCATTATATTTGTGGAAAGAAGGTAAGAAATTATCAAGACCTAGATCGACATTAATATATGCTGCTTTTTACAAGACAATTATTGTGAGATATATCATGAGTTATTTTGCTTGAGTCAGTAGATAACATTATATTGAAATTCTGGATTAAAATATTGTTTCCTGATAAAATATTCTCTTTCGAAATTTTGAGAAGATATCATAGTTGTTATACTTATTAAAATATTGAATTCATATAAAATGAATGTGCAGTGTGAGAATCCCATTTACCGTATGCTTGGAAATCGGACGTTTATATACATTTATTATCTATGTCTGCTGTTTAGAAGGTCCGCTTGTAAAGCTCTCGCTTTGCGTACCTGAATTTATGGATTAAACTATTGATTCCTCTACGTATTATAAAATATATTTTGCCTAGTTTTGCAACAACCTTAAGAAGTAACCCCTCTCAAAGTCATGCTAATATAAGGGTCTAAGAGAAGTCATGGCAAAATTACCTCTTAATCTCAATATGTACCAATTTCTAGATGTACATACAATTCATCACTGACATAACTCAGAACCGTACTAGCTATCCACACTACATAAATTCGGACTTAATCCGATAGAACTTCACCATCGATTCACAGCGACCAGTCATAAATTACGACGTGAGCGGTGTATCTAACATTATCGTATCTCTATACTTACTCTATAATAGTATCGATTACTCTTGCACAAAATCTAGCTCACTGCAATCCATAACCTATAGGAGTATTTAAACATTACCAAATCAAAAATAAATAGGTAATTATTGTTGACTCACGATAACGAGTATCTTCCTAACAAACAAAGAAATATATTTTCATATGACATTATGAAATCCTACACATATGAAAATTTGGATCGCATGCAATTATATCAATGAACTAGTAACTGTAAAAAAAAAGAGATAAATTGCATAACAACTCTAGCCTCAACAAATTTCTATGAAACTGAATAAGCGAGACGTAGATAGATCCTTTTCATTTTAAACACATTTGCATAAAGCAATCAAAATAGAATATTGTGTGAAATTATAGTTGCGTATCTCAACGCAGTTTTCTTTCAGAAATTGTGCGTCCTAGCACTAAAACTTGATTTTTCTTACAAGACCGCCACCTGGTCCCTTTTCTTTTTTAACGGGGGAAAGCACTATTCTCTTCAAGCTTCCTCGGAGTCAGACTTGTCTCTCAGGAAACCTTTCGACTAAAGAAAATAATTTCAACCAAGGTTGTCACTTTAAATTCACCTTTCTTTCAAAGTGTACACCTTAATTTTCTCTGACCAGTCGTAAGCAGCGGTTCCTAAAGTGTTTCCTAAGATAATTATTTCCTTCGTCAGTGTTTCGATAACCTAAGATCTCTGGACAACGTTGCCTAGCAATTTCTCTTTGAAGAATGACTATTTGACATGGTTCCTATCAAACGGTTATGGTTGGAAGCTCAACTGTTTACTTTCTCACAACAGCGTTACGACGCACCGTCCAGACTTCCGTTGATGTTTCACACTGACAGGGGAGAATGAAGGAAGGAGGAAAGGTCGAAGTGACCAGTCACAAAGACTTTTCTGGCTTAAATCCGATAGCATTTCACTGCTCAATGCATTCAACTTTAAGGTTCAATGCTTATTCAAAATTCGACACTTTACGCAGGTACAATCTGGGATTTTGATCTCCGAATTTTGAAGATGCATTTCAAGTTTGTGTTTTCATGTCCTAAAGTGACCCCTTCACCTCAGAATCAATGCATCCATCTACTCAGAAAATCTTTTCCTACATTAGTGCTATCGTTAATGTAATGCAAAATAAACTTGATATTGCTGACGAAATAATGACCATCTCATTAAGCATCCATTTGTCAATGTACCTTGGGCCAAATAAGCAAAAGGTTGCACTCAGTTTCTATAATAAACCTGCGACCATACAGATAGCACTGAAATTTAGAGATCTCAAAGATAATCGCAATGCATTCTCCTTCGGTGACAGTATTATTATGATGTGCCAGCGACAACTTCATGTTACCAAGTAGGTGTCTAGATAATAGATAACTAGGGCAACCACGAAATCCGTGGATGTTGTCCTTTCACGATAGCGTTTAAGTCCCTTTGTCAGTTAGTATCTCTTCCGGAACATTACCTCTGGACCAAACATTTTCAGCCACCGTAATTGTATCAATGTTTCTTAACGCAACATCCTCCGTGTATCGGGCAGCATAATCAACAATCGTTAACGCATAACGATTATCAATTTCTGACGCAGGTACAATTTCTCTGAATGTCGTACCGAACACGGTAGTTCTGTCCACCCGTCTTCTCTGATATAACGAAAGGTCCACTCCTGGATACTTGGGGTCTGTTGTGCTCCAATGGTAACAACAACAGCAACGTGCACCAATTTAAAACTTCTGTTCCTTTGCCCTTCTGTAATTGTACTTAGTTTGACGTCCCAGTCCGTCAATGAGATTATTCTGGGCAAAGTTGCAAACAATATCCAGCTTGTTACTGAGGTTAACAATATGCTGATACGCTGCTTGTACTTCTTCGGATGCCTTTCTATCCATCTATAACTGTTTAAATACAGCTATGTGTATTCTTACCATCATCCCATAACCTAGTCCGAAAAGTGAAAATCCTAGACTAATTTGGGGTACTTCGCACTACGCTAAAAATATCGCCGGAAGGTATCGATCACATTTTTTGGGTAGAACTTCGCACGATCTCTTCTGCTAGACCATTGCACTGCGGGTGATATGGAGTAGAAGTCAGGTGCTCAATGGAAAGTAACCAGTTCACTTCTTCCATCACCTGGCTAACAAACTGTGTCCCTTTGTTAGTTTCTCTTTTGGAACATTACCTCTGGACCAAACATTTTCAACCACCGTAATTGAATCAATGTTTCTTAACGCAACATCCTCCGTGTATCGGGCAGCATAATCAACAATCGTTGACACATAACGATTATCACTTTCTGACGCAGGCTTTATCGAACCTATCAAGCCCATCACCATCCTAGAGAAAGGTTCACCACTCAGATCGGTGGTTCCAAGTGGCAATTGGAGATGTGAGGTCTTAGATACCACCCGCTCACACATGTCACACGACGGACAAACACTTACACCTTACCAGTAGAATTCCCTCACGAATCGATCGCTTGTCTTTGCCATGCCCATGTGACTACAAATTAGATTCATGAGCTAGTCTTAGCACTTCTCTTAGATCGAAATACAATCACTTGTTGTTTGTTGATAACCCGTTTCAGAGCGGACTCTACCTTACCGTCTGGCAAGTTAATCATGGACTTCTAATTTGCATACCCGATTATCATGTGCATGGTGATTATTCATCTTGAATTCTCCTTCATTCACCAGGTAGCAACTTGTTTTTGGGAGACGTCGAGGGGTTAAAAGGCTTCGACATTAACGTTCGCTTCATAGATTTCGTCTCACACGACCACACGTGTACAGGCGTACACGTCAAAGGATTAGGCTGTGGCATCTGTTATGTATTTATGATTTAATTTAAATTTAATTTAATTGTTTGTTTGTCATTTTGTTAAGTTTTTTTCTTATTTTTCAATACATGTTTTTTTAATATAACTTTAATGACAGGAGATGATTTTTTTATACCGAACATTAGTTGGCCTGAATTATTCTTTGGTAAGCAAATAATGTTGTCCAAGATCCCGACCTAGATTCAAGTTAGCGGCTACCATATAAACAGGTTTTATTTAAATTTTGTTATTTCCAGTTCATTTGCGTTGACTTTAATCTTGACTGAGATTTGTTTGTCATTATTTATAATCAGCTTTGTCTTCTCAGCGCTTATCTCTATATCAAATCTGGAAGATATTCCGTTAATGCCTTTTTGCTGTTATTCTTTATCAGATTATTCCTTGGCACATTTGTCGAATCCAATCTTCGTTAGCTTTCTAAAAGTGTATGCTGATATTTTTGTTTATTGCGCTGTACTCCATTGTCCCTGTCGTGTCTAGTATTTTTGAGGTCTCTTCGGGCATCACACAAATTCCAAATCTCTCCTGTAACTTAGGGTTT
This sequence comes from Unio delphinus, assembly GCA_029339505.1. NCBI lineage: Eukaryota > Metazoa > Mollusca > Bivalvia > Unionida > Unionidae > Unio > Unio delphinus. The sequence continues at coordinate 10,005,076 of JAQISU010000017.1, read as the reverse complement.
GTTCTTTCGGCGATGGAGGCCAATGGTGTCCTTGACATCTGTTATCATGACTGTATCGACAGTGTATGTCATCACTTGAACATCAACATCCATCACATGGAGTCGAGCAACGTTTCCTCCTATCGTGGCTTGGAATGACTTGCAGTTGTTAGGGTCCTTCAGTTGTTCAAGGTTGAATTTGATCATGATGTTCTTTGTCTTGTTAATTTCCTTCAGCCTCGCTTCATAATCACGAGGTCGTGACCACTCCCAGCATCAGCACCTGGGAACGTCCTAGTGTTTTCTCGATTGATGTCAGACCGGTAACAGTTTTGAATCAGTATGTCGACATTCTGGTTATGATGAGCTCCAGTTGGTGCTTGCCATGTCCAGAATCGTGAAGCTTTATGTTGGCCCATGGTGTTGGCGTTGGCTAGTAACAAGTTGTTGTAGCTTGCGAACTCGAGCATCCGCTTCCCTCTTCATTTTATGTTAATTGCAAGACGGTCCACAATGATAATCCCGGTCTTTTAGAGCATGTTTGTCATGTTTACTGACTATGCTTGGAATATCCTGGGGTTTCTTGTAACACTTCTCTATTTCTTCATCAGCATGATCTGTAGTTAGACCATAGACTTGGTAAATTGTGACGACAAAGGAGGTTGCTTTCAGACGAATGGAGATTATTCTCCTTGATGTGGGGCGGCATTCAAGCACATACCCTTTTGATGGCTTTGTTTACAAGAAAGCCTGCTCTTTTTATGGGCTTGTCCAACTCTCCACTACAGTATAATGTGTCCATTATCAGTGTGGTGTTTTTGTAGGGCTTTCCATCCGACTTCACATAGTCCCATAATGTAGACAGAGTGTTTCCAGAGTCGCAGTGCGGGTTCCGAGCAGAGATGTCCACAATCGACATGATTTTATCCGTCAGGCAACTGATGGAGAAATGCGGAGAACAGCTCACACCCCTCGTCCTGGCCTTTATAGACCTCACCAAGGCGTTCGATCTGGTCAACAGAGACGGACTCTTCACAATATTGGATACCCTCCAAAAGCTGCTAAACATGATCCAGTCCTTCCACGATGACATTAAAGGCACATTTCAGTATAATGGCTCAGCATCGGACTCTTTCAAACTCTGAAAAAGGGTTATGTCCTAGCTACCACACTCTTTAGCGTCTTCTTTTACATTTGGGCAGTCCACAGACGGGATTGCTACAAAAGCGGCCCCCCCCCCAAACATCAACAACTACGAACTTGATATAGTCAGTCAGTTCACGTACCTTGGATCTACGATCACCAACCTAACACGCGGATTGGAAAGGCATCAACACTCTCTCCAGGTTGTCGCAAAGAGTGTGGAACAGCCGAATGCTGACCCCGAGAACTAAGATTTCTGTGTACAACGCCTGCGCTCTAAACCCTCTGCTGTATGCCAGTGAAACCTAGACTATCTGCGCCTCACAAGAGACAAGACTGAGCGCCTTTCACATGCGATGTCTCTTACGCATACTCAGGATCATTTGGAATAATCGAGTAACAAGCCTATGTCAGAATGTCAGAACCTGAGCATAGCACAACGACGATTAAATTGTTTTAATCTTTTGTAGCAAACGATGGACGTACGCGCGTGTATGTGTACGTGTAGACAAATACTTTGTATGCTTTAATGAAAAGCAATAATTTCAACTCTTGATCAGACAGTATATGTGAATAAAGGATGCTATCATACAAAAGACACCTTTGTCTTGTAGATCGCAGATTTACTAAACCCCATGGGTCTTGATTCAACAGATTTACTTAATGTCACTGATTAAAATATTGTATTAATTTAGACTTTATACAACTTTACTGATTCCTCTCTCTACGCCAATTACTCGAGGGAATTGTTACTAAAATGAATCACTATTTTATATTCGTTAATATAGGATTTAAAAAATATGCTTGTTCGTTATGTATTCTATTTTAAGTGATAAATACAGTCTTCCATGACTGATTATATATTCAGTTTGGAGGAAAATTAATATAATTATAACAAGAGAACAACTACATTACGAAAGAATACAATTTGGTGTGTTATTACTAAGAATAGAAGAGAACGGACAAATCAGTGTATGCAAAGAGATAGCTAGACAGAGAATACACTTAGATGAAAATATCCAACAATTGGATCTGTTCAGCTGCAGTAGTGCTAATTATTTAAATCACGGGCAATACGGATATACCGGAAATACGGATATACAGGCAAAACGGATATACAGACGAAACGGATATGCAGACAAAACGGATATAAAGAATTTCCGAAAACTGAAGAATTATTAAAAGAGTTTGATATGGAAGGTCAAAAAGTCGCAAAAATGCAAGCTGTATAATTGGTAAATTCCATATTTAATGAATATCTAACCCACTATTTGCACTATTTGATTTGGAACAGTTATTTGGCTGAATACCTTTCTGTCATCTGAGAGACCGGCATATGTCCACAGTCTTCTCTAAACACAATTTAGTTTTTATTTATTTTATTCATATGTGTTAACATTATAACGCTGCTTGTCATACGGTGGAGTGCCTGTTGAAGGTGTATACCCTCTACCTGCTAGCACGTATTTCAAAGTCAGTGCACTAATCGGCGATATGGTCTAATAAAATATATGTTTTTCATCAGCGATATGGTCTAATAAAATATATGTTTTTCATCGGCGATATGGTCTAATAAAATATGTGTTTTTCATCGGCGATATGGTCTAATAAAATATATGTTTTTCATCGGCGATATGGTCTAATAAAATATGTTTTTCATCGGCGAAAAGGTCTAATAAAATATATGTTTTTCATCGGCGATATGGTCTAATAAAATATGTTTTTCATCGGCGATATGGTCTAATAAAATATATGTTTTTCATCGAGCGATGAATTGCAGATCTTATATTTGTGCTCACTGCAAATATAATTTTACAAAATATATGAAACATTTAAAGGCAGCATATATTTCATACATTTTATTGAAATAAGCACTCAAGTGAGAGCTTTAATACATACAATGGACATCTGCCACATTTGTAATTTGTAAGGGTACGTTGAAAAATATAATTGTATTTATTGTACATGTTCATAACGAGATTTTGAAACAAAACCTATACTTCCTATATTGCAACAATGACTCGATATAACACTTTTGGCAATACTTTATTTAGCAACTATACATGTCAATATGTCTTACTCAAATATGGAATTCCATGTAGAAGCCTATTTACGTTTTCGTCTTCAGATCTCTCTCTCTCTCTCTCTCTCTCTCTCTCTCTCTCTCTCTCTCTCTCTCTCTCTCTCTCTCTCTCTCTCAACCGCTCCGGTTGGCCTAGTGGTTAGAGCGTCCGCCGCGGAAGCGGGAGGTCGTGGGTTCGATTCCCGGCCGAGTCATACCAAAGACGTACAGAAATGGTACTAACAGCTGCCTCAATTGACGTTCAACATTAAGAGGTTAGTGTTAGGACTGGTCGACCTGGTGTCAGGATAATGTGACTGGGCGGGACATCATGCTACATGTCTGCGGCATGATGCCATAGTGGTAGACATCACTATAAACTGCCTCACTGCAGACATCGTAGCGATATGACTGAAAAATTGTTAAAGCTACGTTAAAAATCCTAATCAAACAAACAAATTCTCTCTCTCTCTCTCTCTCTCTCTCTCTCTCTCTCTCTCTCTCTCTCTCACACACACACACACACACACACACACACACACACACAGAGGATGAACAAATACTAAAATTTGCAACCACATGACACTGTATCCTCTAGTGAGCATTTATGTAATCTACAAGGAAACGTCATCAAGGAACGCCTAAACAGCAAGTCAAATCAGCAAAATATAGGCTTCTGGTATTTGTTTTTAATATTAAAAAATTCGATCAGAATTGTGTACATTTTCAAGGACATAACATACAGGTCTTGTTGCTATGCAATATTCTGTGTCACTTGCATAGTCTGTGTACAACATACGAAAAATAGCACACACTTTTAGGAAATGTTCTTGATTAAATATAGTTTTAAAAAAATGTTTTAGTAGCGTACGTAACTCTCCCAACAATTAAAACCATGTCGGAAAATGAAGTGACATTTCGAATATGGGTGCATCTTTCTGTTATCGAAATTCGGTCAAAGCTTGACATGACCACACACAAATTCACACTTGATTGTAGAAATATGCAAACTAAAAAGGTTAAAAGGTTAAATTCCTGACAGCTCACGATCAAGGTGTTACTTTCCGAAAATATTATATTAGATGCCATCTGTGATGTTTCTACATTAATTATACAATCTGCGCATGTTAGCAGAAATATAAAACATGTCTGAAAAGTCATTAATTTGGCAATATTATGTATTTTATGTACAACAATATACATTTGTAAAACATCAATGTCGTAAACGTATTGTAAATAAAATGGAACTTCTTTATTTTTTGTAGCTTTAAATTGCAGTAGAACATGATGGAAATACAAATCGAAATAAAATCGACAGTTTTATGTCGAAACAATTTGCACCAGAAAGAACACCTACGTTTCCTGACAGTAAAATATTTCCACTTCATGAGTGAAATATTTTTTTTTTATCTACCAAACAAAACCCACTAGATATACTTTGTCAATTATACTCTTAATGGTTTAATATGACACTTAATGGTCTAATGGGGCACTTGATTGTTTAATAATTTGTTTCATGATTGTTAATCAAAGACATTTCGGTAAATACTAGTTCCTACATTCATTCAATTTTTATATATAATCATGTACAAAAAAAAAACATAGTTTGATTTCCATCTTCAAAATGGTGTATCAGTTTGGCATTATTATTATTATTTCTTTGACATTATCTATTGAAATGTTTCATATTGAGACATCAACCGTCTCTTTTGTCATCCAACATAACATGAAATTCAAAATATCAATAGTAGTTTGGTTGTATTTGCAATGTGTTAAAAATACGCACCTATGTCATGTTCTAAAGAGCTTTCTTGTTCAGAAAGATTGGTAAACTCTTGTTGCACAAAGAACGAAATTGTAGAAATTATGCATATTACATTTGAATATAATTTCTCACGTACTTGACTAGAGCGACCCACCTTTTAAACGTGATATGAGGCAGCTTGTTATCTACGAAACACCTAAAACATCAGACCCATCTCGACTAGGCTTCGTTGTTTCTGCCTTCTTTTTCAAACTTTCTTTCTCTTCCTGAAGATATCTGAAAATTCCTATTCGGTATGTCTTTGAAATCAATTTATCTATTATCACCGTGTTATAATATTGTCGAACGTCACCTTAACATTCTACATACTAAACATAGTCGCTCGTGTAGTCCCATCAAATCCAATCTCTACAGAGTGAATTTACTGACGTCCTCCATGTGTGCATGTGGCTACGACAACGACAATGTTGAGCATTGTTTCCCCTATCTCCCTTAATTTAATAATATATATATATATATATATATATATATATATATATATATATATATATATATATATATATATATATATATATATATATATATATATATATATATGTAGCTCTGGGTCTAATATCGATACGTGAAGTCTGACATTCTCCGAAATGCTCAGAAATATATATGAAACTGGACGTAGTTGGTACTTTCAATTATATTCTACATTGAGCTAATCTGACAGCATCGGATATTATACCCAGTGTTAACTTATGATAACTTGTTTGTTACAGCCATGCAAAATACAGGATTTATACAGTTCTGCTTTAAAGTTCACTACAAACTGTTTTCTAACTTAAAGAGCTAATATTTACAAAGGCACATATTCATTCAAGATGGGTTTTTTTCAGCACCACTGCGCCAGTACGCATGGATTTTCGCTATTGTTTTTATCTTCTTTTTTGCTATTTATATTCTTATTGTATGCAAACTTAAGTACCACAATAATATATTTTAAAAGCCGGTACTATCAATTTAACTTTAAGGCGTTTTGCCCAAAGATTTTAGTTATTTTTGGGGAAAATCAAAGTAAAGTGTATTAATTACGGATACAATGCTTGGCATAGAATTTGAAGCAGTTATTGCTGTATTGGAGTCCAACACTTTAATCCTGTTCAAATTAATGAGGTACATCAGCACAATAAATAATTGCCCAGTTTGGTCGAACTGAGCCTGTTTATGATACTTTGCCGTAGAAGACTCTTTTGTTTTATATTTTTTTTTTCATTTACAAAAAGCATTTAAGAGTAAGGAAATATGATAGCTACTACTATTTTTTTTAAATTGGGAATTTGAGATTTTCTTGGTATCATAATATTAGCAATATGTGTAAAATAGAACCCAAACCCTAACATAATGGCTTAGTATACGTTACTCTAAGGTAAACACGTGACCATTAAACCCATACTTAATGGCTTAGTATACGTTACTCTAAGGTAAACACGTGACCATTAAACCCATACTAAATGGCTTAGTATACGTTACTCTAAGGTAAACACGTGACCATTAAACCCATACTAAATGGCTTAGTATACGTTACTCTAAGGTACACTGGTGGCCATTTTGAGACAAACTCCAACTTTCCACGGATTAAACGGCTCAGTATCAATATATATTATTGTTCTTGCCTCCATTGGATATTAAGAAGAGTAACTCCATTAGGAAAGATTGGCCAATAGAGAGCACATTAATACTCTCTAGGCATATTAAAAGACGATTAGCACTTGCTTTGTCTGTTGATTGACATTTTATTCTAAGAAGTTATTCTCGTCACTTGATAGAAAAGGGTCAACTAACAAATGCTTTAATTTAACCGCACGACATCAAAATTAGATTACACAGAGACTGTCAAGAGCGGAGATCATCTGGTTGAGACACAACTAATTCAAATTGACTAATTTTCGTATTATTCTGCGACATTAGGGTGAATCCTTGAGGAAAAATGATTTTTATATTTATATATTTGTTAAATGCTGCATACAAAACGAAGGCAAATTTGTATGAATGTGTTTATTGATGTGTAACGGTACCTCAGCCAAATAATAGCCATAAGGAATATATTAAGCAATATTATAAAAATGTCCAACTGAAGAATTGTACAAAATGATGATACAATTATATATTGTAAATAAATACATGTAACCATGAAGATGCATAAGATGAAATAATGGTTAAAATTCTGGACAAGGGTATATAAAATCAAAAGATAACGGTAACACACGTAACGTAATAAATATATATGGTCGAAATGTTTTTATATATTAACCACATTCCTCAAACATTCACTCTGGTGATGCATGAAATTGACGTTTCCTTATTGGGTTCATATCGAAATATTTTCGTGTGTGCGAGTGATATGCATTCTTGTCGATGTTCATCCTCTAGAGGGTGTGTACGGGTCGGATATATGTCCGATACAAAGCGAACGACACAATACCACCTCAATTTTAACGCAGATGTTACACTCATATTAACATCTTCAACTTAATTGGTACTTTTCAAATAACTATTTTAATTCTCTTTCGAACCTGATAAACCTTATAAAAGGATGAATTTGAAAACCCACCAAAACTCCTAATAGTACTTAGGCATAACATATTTATAGGGTAAAAGGTATTGTGCAATGAGAGCTGATCTGTAGATTCCAGATGGAAAATTCTTCATCTTTACTTCATAATAGTATTCAAATATGCATCTTCTTCGTACATGAATATGTGGACTGAAAATTCTTCAAACATGCCTAATAATTGGAGAGTGGCTGTTTTTTGTAGGTTTTATCTGATAACTGATTTAGGTGGTGCCTATGAATGTTCCCGTGGCAACAAACTTATCTCCATCTTTTGCGCATGCTCCATACAGAGACGAACGACCAGGCTCCGGTTTCACTGACTTTACACAAGAGATTTGTTGAGGACTTTGTGAATGAGCAAAGATTAAATATATCAAACATTGTTTCATGTTGCTTCTAAGTGGGGAAGAATACGTATGTCATATGGTGGAATGAAATTAGGTTTCTGAGCTGTCAATATTAGGTACTTGGACCTAAAGACTACATCACATTCTGGATTATATGGATTATACGTGAATGATTGCGTAAAAGAACCATAACGACAATACATACATACATGCATGCATGCATGCATGCATACATACATACATACATACATACATACATACATACATACATACATACATACATACAAACGTACAAACGTACATTTCGTCAACTAGGAATATGATATAAAATCTATCAGATTCCTAGAGACATTGTTTCTAAGTATTGAATTTGTAAACGACTGATTGGGCTAGAATTGTCAGAAAACATGTTACACGTCAACTTTGATTGATCAAGTATTTATGGTTTAGCTCAGTGTTTTAAAATACTTTTATCTACTTATTAATCTCGTGGTGTACGGTCTTTTTTCAAACAAATTTTCTACTGCAGCCTATTGATACTGTAAACGTTTCAAATTTCAATTGTCAATACCTGACAATAGATGCTAACAGAATCAGTCTACGGTTTAATAAGATGGAGAAAGACAACCTTGAAGTGAGCCTGCTCTGTTATATTTGTAATTTTTAAGAACTACTTGTCTGATGCGTCACGTGTATTGTAAGAAGACACTAATGGTATCGTATTCAATTAATCACATGTATTAATAAAACAATATTACTTTGGACACAACAGTATAAAATCCATAAATATGTTAACTATAATCACATTTAAGCACACCTATTAATTAATTCTTGATGTAATACAACTGTTCAGTATACTTGTCTTAACTAGTCTGTTTTCAATGGTGAGTTAAATAGCCGCAAACGAAATATTTGCGATCCTTTATATTTTTCTGAAACCAACGTACAATCTGGCGGTAATAGTGATCGATGTAATTAACAAGACTTTTTGTTACTTCCATAAAAATTCCAGGAACAGACCTCCAACATGTACACGACCTTTCTCAATCAAACAAAAGGGTCTAACATAGTCGTTAGAGGCCTTTGGAAGATCATACCAATATTTGGCTCCCAAAAAAAATTCAAATTAATTTTTCGATGCTTCCATGACGGCATGTTCGTTCAAGTCTTGGACGACAGTGAGTGATCTGAAACATTCCACTTACCAATGGAGTCAAGCAGGGCTATGTGTAGACCCCAAAATTATTCACTATCATATTCTCTATAAAGATTCCTGGTGCCGTCCATGACTATGACACTGGAATATACATTATGTGATTGGTGATGGCAAGCTCCTTAATCTGAGGAGACTACAGGCGAAGGCGAAGCTGCAGGAAGTGACTGTTCTTGATCTCATATTTCCTGACGACTATTCCCTGCTACATTTTAGTACGACATGCATCGGATGCGTCTATTGACAAGTTTGGTCTCAAAATCAGTATCAAGAGGTGATGCCCCAAGATGCACCAGAAAATCCTTAAATGTAGTAGTCTACCGTCAGTGTATATGGCAAACTTCTGGTGGCAGTGCACACGCTCATCTATCTCTACAGCATAATGTCACGTGCAGTCCACAGAGATGCTTTAGAATCGCTTAGCAAGTATTTTATTTGGCAGGCTACTTTATATATGTTGCACCAAAGAGGTGTTAGTCTACAAACAAAACTCATAGTCAACAAAGCCATTATGTTACCAACCATGCAGTGAAGTTGAATCAGGTGGGCTGCCTGAGGAAACCGATGAAGATAGGATCGCAGGGCATTGTCATGGACACTGAAGTTCTCAAGATCAGGTAGTGTCATGGACACTGAAGTTCTCAAGATCAGGTAGACTAAGCATCCACACTCTATTTATAAAACCACAGTTGAGATAGGCATTGTACATCACAAGGATATCAGAATAACGACTACCAAAGAAGATACACTACGACTAGCTGACGGACTCACGGTACTAATTCAGTTCCTATAGTAAAGATATGCAAACACCATGATACTTAACATTCAATAACGTTAAATTTCTGTGTGCTCACGATCCTACCTATATTTATCAATACAGATAAAAGCTGAATCACGGCGTCTGTGTAGAGAAAATGATATGAGCTTCGGCATTTTCTGGACCTACATGTGTTTGAAGCATGTGCTTCCAATTACGCACCAACGAGTCAGATCCTAATTTCAGCAATGAGTGTTCTAAGCTCAAGACTGATAAAGGACTGAAATTCCATCGAAAAATCAATGTCTCTATTATTTCGGTTACAATTAAGATAGTGTGGTTAATAGATTATGGAAAGATGTTTCCCGCTGGATTTGAGTTGTTCTTCGCATAGTCGTTACTCCCAGCGCTAGCATGGTTTTATGTTCGATATAGAACAATACAGTAGACAAAGCTTTTATTGTATTCGTCTTCTTACCATTGATCAGATGTACTTAAATGTAGTAGTCTACCTTCAGAGTAAATGGAAAACTTCTGGTGGCAGTGGACACGCTCATCTATCTCTACAGCATAATGTCACGTGCACACTTCAATTTAAGCATGAGGTATTAATTGTAATATAAAAATGTCTCTTCCCGTAGTTAACATTATGCCAAATCATAGATTAAATGAATGATTATAAATGAGGCAATAGTCTCTCTCTCTCTCTCTCTCTCTCTCTCTTCTCTCTTCTCTCTCTCTCTCTCTCTCTCTCTCTCTCTCTCTCTCTCTCTCCTAATCCCCCCTGCTCCCCCTCACCTTTTTTCTCATTATTGATATTTGACATTAATATTGTGAGAACTCAATGTCCGATCCTGCTGACATTTTGAAGAGAAACCAAAGAAAATGTTTGGATCGAGAATGAAAGAAAAAACGAAGAAGAAGGGTATTGCTTCTTAAATAAGAATAAAGCTGATCAAGTAGATATGATCATTCAGTGGTTAGCTAGGGTATTCGCAAACGAAAGTCCGCAGAATTAATTCCTACCATCGGATCATCCCGGATCAGCTACTGTGCCATCGGATCATCCCGGATCAGCTACTGTGCCATCGGATCATCCCGGATCAGCTACTGTGCCATCGGATCATCCCGGATCAGCTACTGTGCCATCGGATCATCCCGGATCAGCTACTGTGCCATCGGATCATCCCGAATCAGCTACTGTGCCATCGGATCATCCCGGATCAGGTACTGTGCCATCGGATCATCCCGGATCAGCTACTGTGGTGAGTCACTGGACTAGACATATTGTTTCATTTGCCTTTGTACTAAATAAATTGTGTTGCTGAAACTGTTAACCCAAATAAAAGTAGGCCAATCTGACCTATATTCACGCTTCCCTATGTTTGTTGTTCACTCTTAAGAGGGTAGAGAGCCATGTATCTTGCTTGGTGGATCTATCTTGTGTAAAATCCCGAAACACCCGATGTAAACTAGTCTTAACTAGGTTTGACACTTGTACGTTTGAGAGAGAGAGAGAGAGAGAGAGAGAGAGAGAGAGAGAGAGAGAGAGAGAGAGAGAGAGAGAGAGAGAGAGAGAGAGAGAGAGAGAGAGAGAGAGAGAGAAGTCACTACTGGAATTTGAAACCCCTCGGGGTTCTGATTATATTGTAATTTGTAAATGAATCGAATACCCGTACAAGCCCCTACAATTCAATATCTAAAGATTAACAAGGCAAAAAAGTACACAACGAAGTATATTTATTAATTACAGAATTTTTTTTTATCTAATAAACGCATTTTTCTGATGCCCCTTAGGGTTGAAGTAATGACCATATGGTCACCCGTAACCCCCATTGTGCCTGCGTGCTTCATTTCCAAACTTGGTCCTGTGAGATGGCGGCTTCAGACGACCATCTTCTTGTGTAATCTGTTTGATAACCATTGTCCTACTAAACTTTTTTTGACGCTCACCGTATAAATGCAACTGCAAATGAAAATTCAAAATGGAGTTCCAATTCAGTTAATTCAAGATATAAGCACACCATCTATGCATGACCAAAGACTCCATTCATTACATCCTGGTGAAACACTTATACGAGAAGCGGAGGTTAGACTAGCAGACACGTGATGTGCTATTGTAGCTATAATTAAGTCTAAACAATTATTGACAATATTGCCTCTGCTCTCTCAACTTACGTACAAAACTATAAACATGCGAAGCAAACTTTCTCCACAATACCTTGATATAATAGGGTTTGTCGGTTGCACGGTGCAATAAATAGGTATTTACACAATTAAACAAAAGCAAACCACCTTGTATTAAAAACAACCATGTATTATCGGTGGCAATTAAATCTATTCAACAACCATGTATTTAAGGTGGCAAGTAAAATCTATAAACTAAGCGATACATTAAATACCTAAATCCAATTACATTCAGTATGAAATAAGAATGTTTTCATTTCTTCCAGTTTTTACCCATGGAAAAGTTTTTAGATGGTAAATAGCTATTGCAAATTGGATAATTCTACTCGATATGTTTCGTTAGACTATATTTTCAAATGTTTCATGACGATCACCAATTATAACCATATACCATCAACTGCTACTAATACCTCAAATGAAGAACTAAACTATTATATCACGAAGGCTAAAGCATAGAAGCCATTTTCAAATTGGAAAGAAATAAAGTGATAGGTTATGCAAGATATTAAATGAATATATAATAATTACATACGATTCAATCACATATTTATGTTCATTTGTTTGATATTGAATTAACATTGATATCATATCTAAACAATGGCTTAGAGTTTGTACAATGTCTACACAATGATATACTACTAACAAGGCATGTTCGTGACAATCACACAGTTGTTGAAAGTGGCTGTATAATCAAACTTGAATTTCCCCATATTGGAGCATCTCCCGATGGCATTGCCATTGTTTCGTGTAGTAGTTATGGAGATGGAACCGTAGAGGTAAAGTATCCATATTGTGTCAGAGATTCTGAGATTAAAAATGAAAATATTTCATACCTGGACAAAGACAACAGGTTAAAATCGGTATCGTTATATTGGTACAAATACTTTGTTATCTGGATACGCACAGAAAGACAGATTTGTGGAAAGGACACTGCCAAATTCTGATATAATAGTAAAGTAAAGAGCATTCATCGTTCATGTTTTTCTGTCTGAACTGACAACAGCCTGTGGGCATGAAACCTACTGCATAAATGGAAAGGAAGCTACATTCATTCATCGGTGTTGCATCTCTCTCTCTCTCTCTCTCTCTCTCTCTCTCTCTCTCTCTCTCTCTCTCTCTCTCTCTCTCTCTCTCTCTCTCTCTCTCTCTCTCTCTCTCTCTCTCTCTCTCTCTCTCTCTCTCTCTCTCTCTCTCTCTCTCTCTCTCTCTCTCTCTCTCTCTCTCTCTCTCTGAATTTATTCAATAGAGATGATTTGTTTTCTTCAGAAAATCAGTTGACCGAATTAGGTAACATGTAATGTTGCCTAGATCCTGACCTTGATTCAAGGTTAGTGGAAACCACGTAAACAAGTTTTGTTTTAATTATTTTAAAATGACTGGTCGTTGTCAATGTCTAAATGGGACTAGTGAAGAAGTAAACACTTTTTTTCTAAAAAAATAAAATTATTGGTTCTCGTCAGGGTCATGTTAGGAGTACATGATATAAACAATCATGTGACTCCTCTCCCCGTCGTGACTTCGCAATTTGTGGATTTGATTTGTAACTGCGTATTAGAATACGATATAATCTTTGCTTCAGTGAAAAATTTAATTATTGGCCTTTGCAGCTTTTACATAATTTTCTTTTGTTAACATTTCTACCGGTCATTTGGATTTTAAAAGATTAATTCGTATATCTGGAAATATTTGATACGTTTATACAGAATTCGTGGACAAATACAGTTTATCTTATTCGAATTTCCAACAGCAGAGTGTAAAATCTTGTGATTTAACAAGCAACTATAGAAAAACACAAAACCAAATTTCAGCATACGTCATCGTCTTCCATCTTGAATTGTCCAACAGGACTCGAACTTGAATATATTTCATTGCTAGAACTTTTGTAATTTAACTCGTGGATAATTCTTGAATGATTTTTGGATTATTTGTTAAATTTGTGTTTCAGTTTATTAGAATCTTAGCGCTTAACAATATAATGAAGCGTACATATTTTACTTTTTCCCCTGAAAGTATATTTTTCTTAGGAACTAAAACTTTCTTTCGTCTAGTAACATGTACCTCTTCCCTCTAAAGCCAGAACAGAAGAGGCTTTAATCTAATACATATATATATATATATATATATATATATATATATATATATATATATATATATATATATATATATATATATATATATATTATTTTACACAGATTCGGAAATTCCAGTAAAGGCAACTGTTTGTTTTATAAACGTAGTAGTATGGTATTTTAAATATTAACAATCCAATAACTATTAGTGAATAAATATCATGAATAACAGCGTGGTCTCTATCCTGATAATGTTCTTATTTGGTTATGTATATAATATATTGCATTAAATTGAGTGGCATCAGTCGAACGGAAGGTAGGATGAAACAATGCTGTATTTACATAAAAGGGAAAATATTTTGACATGCCGATTAATGATCAGTTTATAACGTTCCATATCTGTTTCAACGCGTTTATTTGCCTGCTCGATCTTAAAGGGCTTGACAAATCATCATGTTTAAGAGGCATGCAACCATAAACATAAAGCTGTGTTTATAGAGATGCAACATTATTAAGTATTGCTTACTGGTATCGAAAAATAATATCGGCATAAACGTTTAAAATAAAAGATTAAACAGCCTTACTGAAAAGTTATTATAATATATATATATATATATATATATATATATATATATATATATATATATATATATATATATATATATATATATATATATATATATATATAGAGAGAGAGAGAGAGAGAGAGAGAGAGAGAGAGAGAGAGAGAGAGAGAGATTGCGTCGGCTGATATTTTCCTTCTTTCTTTATGCCCTTTCTTCACAAGTTTTAAAAAAACTGAAGGGAAATAAACATATTTATTATTCTTTGAGTTTTCATATAGCATTGGTTGCAGATATACCACTCGTTAATTGTTTAGTTAGGTCTGTTTGCAGATGTACCACTCGTTAATTGTTTATTAGTCCTTTTTCCATTTATACCATTCATCCATTTCTCGAGGGTAATAATTTACTTTAGTGTGTACAATGTGATCTAAGTACCTTTCTCGCTTCTTAATGGTCGTTTAAATTTTCCTTTCCGAGTCAAATGAACACAATTTTTTTACTGCCCACGTGGCAAGCAGTTAATTTGTCAAACACGGCATAATGTGGCAATTGCATTATACAAGTAGGAAAAATGCGTGACAATTTTGACAACGTATTTCATTTGCTTTCTTACGAATTTGAAGTATGTAGCTTTCATGAATAATTTTGTGCCGAAACAGAAAACTGACAGTCTACTGCATTATCATTTATATTCAGTATATTCAGTGTTCAGTATATTCAGTGTACATACATGTCAATTGCACTAATTGTTAAAGATTCTTTCTTCTTTCTTTACTTTTAAAACAAATTAGTTTTGAAATATATCACAATAAGTACTCAAGCATGTGACTCGTGGGGAAAGTTGATGCGAAAGTGTGGCCAATTAAATATAGAAGCAATAGAGTACTAATCTATTGGTTTGGTTGCTATCTGATTGGACTGATTGTAGTAATACATAGACTTGATAAATGATTGTTATTTATCTTCATTCGAAACTTAAATTCTTATGTTCTTACATATTCCGCCGCTTTTAGTTTTAAACACCAGTGGCATATACCGGTGAAATTACGTTATTTTACATTGAATCACATTAAAACCAACGCTGAGGCTTTTTTTAATTAGAACGCTTTAAGCTTAAATCCTCAGTTTTATTGGACGTACATGTACAGTCACGTTCCAATACACTTGTTCCTTTGCTTCTGAATTTAAAAAAAAAAAATAATGGACACAATATTTATAGATCACTCTGGTTGCCTCGTGGTTAGAGTGTGTTTGTGGCTTCGAACCGCGGCCAAGTCATACCAAAGACTTATGCCCTGTTAGGCGCTCAGGATTAAGAGGTTGGTGTTAGGACTGGCCAGCCTGGTATCAGGATAATGTGACTAGATGTGGAAACAATGCTACAATGTTTGCGTCATGAGTCCCCAATGCTACACATACTTTAACCTGCCACACTGCAGACTTCGCAGAGATATGAAGGCAAAATTGTTAAAGATAGGTTAAAAATCTTAAACACACACAATTATGCTACCTAGCAGGAGACATGAAAGTGAGACTATGACATTATATACAACTGTGACGTCGAGCTGACGAGCAGCAATGCACTCATGCACGTCTAGATACCATGGTTTCACAGTGATACATGTATTACCTTGTTACAAGGTTTAGTTCTTAAAATTAACTGAACGAAATCTGAATTTTTAAAAATGCAACCCGTGTATCAGATCCTATTTATAGCTTCTATGATTATGTTTGAGATTTGTGTTCAAAACAGTCACGGCTTTGCATTACCGATTACACAATTATGAAGTGAGAATACCACGAATTATGTTAATTCCAAATTAAGAAACTATACCAATGCTAGATTGGTTGGACTTAGATAGGTCTTATATTGCGATACTAAAACACCAGCCATATATCTACCTTAATAAAATTAGTGCAACAAAGGGTTCCGACTACCACAAAGTGACTACATGCAGAAGATCTTGAGGTGTTACTTGCCTATATACTGGTAAAAAAATGTATTTTAACTCGTACAACATTTGATTTGAAATACACAAATGCCTATGATATTTTATCTATATGACCTATATTATCACTAAAGACAGAGATACGCTTACAAACCCTTAAAAGAAAGAAACGTTGCATGCCTTCTCTCTGGAAACTCTATCTAACATGGATGTTAAAATGCAAACTTCATGCACGATTATGAGAGATGCGAACAATATCGGATTTAAACTCATTTAGATGGCAGTAGGAAGCTTGCCTTTTTGCGTTTCAATTATCGTCGTTGATGAATGTCATGCTTCTTTACTTGATATCGTGTCAAACGTGTCAGTATGTATGTAGAGAGTCTCGTTTAATCAATTAATGTGTCAAACGTGTCAGTATGTATACAGAGAGAATACATTTAGTGTATTATGTCTGATACATGTCAGCATGTATGTAGACATCCTCCATAAGGCGATTAATGTCTGATACGTGTCAACATGTATGTAGACATCCTCCATTAGGCGATTGATGTCTGATACGTGTCAACATGTATGTAGACATCCTCCATTAGGTAATTAATGTCTGATACGTGTCAACATGTATGTAGACATCCTCCATTAGGCGATTAATGTCTGATACGTGTCAACATGTATGTAGACATCCTCCATTAGGCGATTAATGTCTGATACGTGTCAACATGTATGTAGACATCCTCCATTAGGTAATTAATGTCTGATACGTTTCAACATGTATGTAGACATCCTCCATTAGGCGATTAATGTCTGATACGTGTCAACATGTATGTAGACATCCTCCATTAGGCTATTAATGTATGATACGTGTCAACATGTATGTAGACATCCTCCATTAGCCGATTAATGTCTGATACATGTTAACATGTATGTAGACATCCTCCATTAGGCGAATAATGGATAATACGTGTCACCATGTATGTAGACATCCTCCATTAGGCGAATAATGGATCATACATGTCAACATGCACGTAGAGATCCCACATTAGCCGAATAGTGGGTCAATATATATGTCGAGAGTCTCGATTAAGCGATTATTGGGTCATACGTGTCAATAAGTATTCAGAGAGAATACAATTGTCATTTCATGGCTTATAGTTATCAACATGTATGCAGAGAGAGAGAGAGAGAGAGAGAGAGAGAGAGAGAGAGAGAGAGAGAGAGAGAGAGAGAGAGAGAGAGAGAGAGAGAGAGAATATTTTGTTGAAAGCCCAGTTAGTACCGTCCTTGATATATTATTCAACACTGAGTTTGTTGGTCATTGAACAGTGTATGTAATCCATATTCTGTACGTAGAGAGAATTATAACATATAATGATCCTGATGATTTCTAAATCTGTAGGTATTGGCTCTCCTTTCTCCTTCATCGTACAGTACGTTGTTGCCTTCTTGTCCCGTCTTCACCTCAATTTTCTGTTTGCTAAATGTTGTATCATATTCCAAACTTCTTATCCCCTCGATATGTTGCTGTCTTTGAAACTTCTTCATTTGTTTTAACCTCCACTTGTCAAATTCTGTGAAACTCGATATGTTGAATTCACTGAAAATCATGCTGCCATTTTAACCTGTGATTTACACACTTTTTAATTACTTTCACAAACTATTTGTTGGTAATAACATTTTATAATGTTTGATGGAATATTTTAATGCCTGATAGATTATTCCGATTATTCGCTCATGTACTTCACCTGTAAAATCATTAAAGCGAGGGTTCATAAAGCGTGTTTTGTACAATTCATAAAAAATGTTTTGCTGTTTTCAGGTATTTTTTGGTACTCTGTCTTGTCTATTCTTTCACCTGTACATTTTATTCCACCACATTCAGCCATCATTTCGTGTTTCGAGTTCATCACTAATAGCCATCATTTTGTTTCTCGAGTTCATCAAGATACTTTTAATATAATTAATAATAATTTTATTATTTATAATAAAATTAATAATAATTTTATCTCACTGCAAATACAGAGATACAACACGGTGTCCATGGTCATTTTACACCAATAATTTTTATGATAGACATATTTCAGTATTTGTATATTTGTCTCAAATTCCATCTTAGAAACCAGGAAAGTCATTTTCATTATTTTTCGGAAGGGGTGGGGCAAACATGGTAAAATATCACGGGCTTGTTATAGGCTACAGCAATTGTACAGTACATGTACGTCTACGCCTCCCCCTCCCCCCGTTTACGTTCCTGGTAGAAGCAATATAACTTGCGCCTTATTAACTGAATATAAGTTAAATTAAGGTACCTACCGTATATATACGTTTGTATTAATTTATTAGTCTCTGTGACAGTTATTATTTATATTTTTCCTGCTAAATGGTTTATTATACATACACCATGACACTATTGCCTTGATAAATCTAGTGGCAAGTGGAATTTAACAATGCGTGTGAAACGAAAGTATCCAAGTAATCGAGAAGAATGTATTTCATTAAGAGAAGCAAAGATTTTATAAGAAATTACAGCAAGTCAAAACAATAAAAAAAACATGCTGAAACAAATAGCAAACAGTCTGAGATAACAGAAAAGCATTAGGCAAAGCAGACAAGACAGTGTATAATTTGATTCCAAACGAATTTAAACGTTTAAATACGAAAATATATTGCTTGTATAGAACGATTTGAAGAAATTTGAAAGAAATGTGAATGGAATATTTTGTCTTTGATGAGAAACATGAAAGGATGAGAAGGATGTTAATGAATTAATTAATAAAGAATAAAAACAAGAAATAGGAGAATATGGTTTTAAGGTCAATATCATAGTCTACCCTAAAGAAGTTGAAAATAAATTAGATAACAAAAAGTAACAAATTAATTTATTAATTAAAATTGTATGAAGTACGTATCATAAATAATGGCTGCATCTTTGACATGTTATGGCAATATTACGGGATTTCGTGAATAATTAAATGATATATATATATATATATATATATATATATATATATATATATATATATATATATATATATATATATATATATATATATATATATATATATATATATATCACGCATTACTCCTTACCACTTTCACGGTACGTACTTCTATAAAAGAATTTCAGACTTAATATTGGAACACCCTACAAACTAAGATTCGAAACCATGTTATAGCTACATTGTGCCAGTATTATGTTTTATATATTACCCACTGGCGTAATACCTACGATTGTACTGTTGTTATTATTTGTACCAGTGACCAATGTTTCATCAACATCATCAAACAACATTTATATATCGACGAAGCGGATCGACTACTCCAGGTGGAAATCAACATATTACTTGCTGATCCTCAGGGAATTATACCGTAGAAATACTGGTATACCTCTATCAGCCACTCTTATAAGCGGCAAGGCAACAGACAATGGTATGAAAATACCTTGCATCTCCATGCTGTCAATTGCAGGCAAACTATTTGCCAGAATTATGCTGAATCGCCTTGTGCATCACATCGATCAAGGGGTTCTGCCAGAAAGTCAGCGTGGCTTTAGAAAAGGACAAGGGGCAGCAGGCATGGTATTTGCAGCTAGTCAACTACAAGAGAAATGTCAGCAACATAGCATTAACCAATATTCGGTATTGATTGGCCTGACAAAATCCTTTGACGCATTCAGCCGTTGGGGCTTTTGGAAGCACATGACAACATTTGTTTGCCCAGAGAATTTCATTGCGATGATTTCGACAATTCCACGATGGCATGATGGTTTATGCCTTGGACGACGGCGAGTCATCTAAACCATTTCCAATCACCAGTTGAGTCAAGCAAGTCTGTGAATTGGACCCAACTCTCTTCAGTATGATATTCTCTGCTATGATTAATGATGCCTTCCATGATTATGACACTGGCATTGACATTAGATACCACAATGACCACAAGCTGTTCAATCCTGGAAGACTTCAGGCAAAGACAAAATCACAAAATGACTGATCTCGATATCCTGTTTGTTGACGGATGTTCCCTGAGTGCGAAATCTGAGTCTGACTTGCAATACAGTATGGATTATTGTTCGTCAGCTTGTGACAATTTTGGTCTCATAATTAAAACGAAGAAATCATAAGTGATGTAACAAAATGCACAAGGAAAGCCTTATGCACAGCCTACTATCACACAAAAGTATAAATCCTCAAGGCAGTTCGCCTCTCTCGGTAACACACTCTCACGTTAAGTCCGTAAGGAAGATGAAACCGATGTCAGAAATACAAAAACAAGCTTGTCCTTTTGGAATACTAATTGCAAATGTCTGAGAGCGCAGATGTATACGTCTACAAAGAAAACTTAAGATCTACAAAGCCAATGCGCTGCGTCCCTGCCGTACGCATACGAAACTTGGACGGCGTATTACCACCTTCAAGCAAGTTGAGCCATTTAAACATGGGCTGTCTGAGGAAACTGATGAGACATTTATGGATGCCAAAATATTTCCAAATTTTGATAATGTCCGAAATTTGTTGAACTTAGATTATAAAATTGTCCATTGAAGACGTGTAACATATGGCGATAATGTTTCTTAACTTATAAATGTCTCTTATAAACTCAGGCGAGTTGCCAGAAAAGAATTCTTTGTTATGTTTTTCTCAAAGGTAAGGAAATTGTACAGTTAATAATTTCATACTTCATCAATTACAACAATTGTGCGAGGCCTTGTTTGCTTCGTATTTGTCTCGTGCTGTTCTTTCATCTAATTCATCAGTTAAAACATGTTAAAATCTGACAGTTTATACAATCTTTTAGCGAAAATGATAGACCTACAAATAAACCACCATATTGACAGATAGAGGTAGATATGAAGACTGTCAGACAACCAACCAAAACAGATATATATATATATATATATATATATATATATATATATATATATATATATATATATATATATATATATATATATATATATATATATATATAATATATATACGAGTAATTTAGACGACAATGGGCTAAAAAGACTCGATAAAATATACAGAGTGTAGTGCAAAGAGCATAGACTTTTATGCCATGTGGATGGAAACGTCCCTTGTGAGAATAATAACATTTCAGGATTTCGTCCAAAAAAATATTTCCTTAAGAGAACAGTGAATTAAGTAAGTGAAAATACCGTCTGGCGATGCAACCGTATTCTCAAATGTTTGGGTCATATAGACAGTAATTCAGTTCTAAAATATATAATTGTTGTTTTATATAATAAACTTATATGATATAGAGACTATCTTGTTGACATACACTTTTGACATGCATATCAAGAACTAACACCATCACGTATGCTTCACTACATGCAAAACAAGTCCAAAATATTCACAAATATACTTAAAACAAATATTGATTTAATAGCATACAAAACGTATTCTTCCTATACTTGTTGATACGCCTTCCAAAACACCATTTGTTCATGTCCAATGTTTGTCAGTTTTAGAAATTCGCTAGCATGATTCTCACGAAACGTTTAGCCCCAAATGGCTCAAAGATTACAAATGAAACATAAAATGAAAGTATCGTTTGGTGATCTATATCGGCATATAGCATGTACACCAAATCTCTTTTGGCGGCATCAAACTTTCTTACGTAATCGTGCTAATCCGCTTAGGGACTGACATATGAAAGGTCAGACAGACGAGACCAAATAAGTATGCACCCTCTGTGAGATGTGAGGAATAAAAACAAAAACAAATGACAAGTAATGTACCCAAATGTGACGACTATCAATTATAATCGCATGATATACTGTTTCATATTAACTCGTATTAAGCCATGTTTCCAATTAAATCGACCACTATCAATAAAATGTAATACTAATTTGAAGATGACAAAATGTAAATTAATTACACCTTGTATGAATTAATGTTGGGTCTCATGAAAACATGTTAATAAAATTAATTTAATTTTAGCATTGAGTCCTTTCATCTAGAATTTCACTATAAAACATTTATTTCATTTTCAGATAGCATATAC
The DNA here is from genome assembly GCA_029339505.1 of Unio delphinus. NCBI lineage: Eukaryota > Metazoa > Mollusca > Bivalvia > Unionida > Unionidae > Unio > Unio delphinus. Next base: position 9,982,431 of record JAQISU010000017.1, on the reverse strand, counting down.
CCTTTTTCACAAATTTTCCTGAAAAGGTTTCTGCATTTAAAAAGCATTTGTTTCTTTGGTGTTAGTTGAAGAAACCATTTTCACGGATGATTTATATCTATCTATAGTTCTATTCAGTTTAAAACTTGATACTTATTGAAAACTCTCTTCCATTCAACATACAATTTAACAACAGTTGTGTACTGATTTAACTCAGGTAATGCATATACAAGTATGAAAGTATACTTGATCATTTCTAGTATATTTTACTGTTTCAAGGATATTTTCATGATAAAAATGAGATCGAATACATTTGTGTGATTGTGATCTGCGTCTGACATCGAAAATCGTTTTGATAATTTTATGACGGTTTGCACTGCCATATATATATTTGCGTATTAATTTCGTCGGATTTCATCAGATTACCAGATAATAATCCACCCGATCACCAAAAGAATAGAAGGAATTGTATGATGTTCAAAATTAGATAAGTTTTAAAATTTGGAATGGATGTGTTACTAATTATTTCAATTGGTAACGTGTTCCACGGATTAATTGTGAAAGGCAGACCTGATTATTGATAAAGTATCGATCGGCACAACGGAGTTCGAATGGTATTGAACTATTTATTATTCAATGATGGAGTGTCGTAGATATCAATGCTAAAGAGGTTGAATTATATCTTGTAAGTAATGTGGATCAAAGCCATAATAGATGTTAAACAACTGAATTAAAGTATGCATATACAGCGTCAATCATTCAGACTATCCCACCCAACTTATCATATGGCCCGAGCCGCACTCTTGTTCGTACATCAGGGGTCTCAAACTCAAATTATCCGGGGGCCGCAGGAGGTAGAGTTTGGGTGACACTGGGCCGCATCGAGTATTGCACAAAAAAGCGATTACAAGTTCAATAAAGTACAACTGTTACAATCTGCTCAACCTTTATTAATAACAAATAAAAACATTAAGGGTTCTCAAGAACATAGGCGTCATTTACTTCCTCCTATTCCTTGTTGCCAGAGACCTGGCAGCGCTTCTTCTTACACAGCTGAGCAGCATTTGGCTTGAGTGAGGAAGCAACTGAGACCTCAGTGTAGCTTAAATATGTTCATCAGTAAGTTTGGCCCTGAACTTTGACTTGTTAAAGTTGATATTGGAAAAGAGCTTTTCACACAGATAGGTACTCCCAAAAAGGCACATGATCCGCTTGAACAACCTGGAAATCTCAGAGAAAGTGGAGATCAATTCTCTCATAAATTGTCCAAGCTTGTATGTTTTTCCATTCACCTCCCTGAACTCAGCCTTGAGTTCAGAATTGCACTGATGATCAATCAGCTCCATTTGAAGCGCGGGGGTGGGGGGCATCTTCCACATTGAAGGAGAAAGGGTCAGCAAAAATTTGAAAAGTGGCTCTGTGTGTTTTGAAGTCTGCAAACCTGTGATCAAATTCTTCCTGTAGCTTTGCAATGGCATCATTATACTTACTAATGAATGGTGTGCCCGAGTCCATGAGTATTTTGCATGTTGGGAAATGGCAGAGGTTTCTCTGAGAAAGCTGGGCTTTCCATAACACAAGTTTTGTGCAGAATGCCCTAACATTGTCATAGGCAACACTGACAAGCTGCCCCTGGCCTTGTAACTTCTTGTTGAGTACATTCAGCTCCTGTGTAATGTCAACAAGAAAAACCAAGTCCATGAGCCATTTGGGATTACTTAGTACAGGAACAACCACCCCATCCTTCTCCATGAAGGCTTTGATTTCTGCTCTCAACTCAAAAAACGTTTTCAAGACGTTTCCCCTACTAAGCCAACGTACCTCGGTGAAGTAGATAACATCCTCATATGCTGACTCTATTTCCTTTAAAAAGGCGCTGAACTGCTATGGCTTCAAGCTACTGGATCTGATATGGTTGATGCATTTCACAACGTCAGACATCACATTGTCAAACTTCAGACAATTGCTGCAAAGGGCCTGCTGATGGATAATGCAGTGTAGAGCAAAGCCCTCTTCCACACCCTCCTCTTTCAGTTTTCTTTGAACATGTGCCACAAGTTCATTTATTTTCCCTGTCATTGATGGCGCTCCGTCGGTTGTTATTCCTGCAAAAAGTTTCCACAGTAAACCGGCATCCACAGTGGTATCATACAGCTGGCGGAATATCTCATGAGCAGTGGTCTGGCCATGCATTGGAATCACTTTGAGCAACTCCTCCATCACTTCAAAATTATCATCAACACCACGGACATATATTGCGAGCTGTGCAGTGTCAGTAACGTCTGTGCTCTCATCAAGAGCGACTGAGTATGCTTGGAAATGTTTACCTTTCTAACAAAGTTGATCATAAATGTTACCTGACAGCTCAGAAATTTTTTATGAACTCGCCTTCTTTGAATGACTTTTCTGCCTTAGCAATCATCTCACTCACCACGTACCTAGCTTCAACTGCGGCATCACTTTCTTTGTTTGCTTTCTTGAAAAAATCTTGCTGCCTCAGTAGATATGTTTTAAGTTTAGCGACCTGGGCCTCTCTCTCATCTCCCTGGTATTTTGCATACTCCTCAGCATGTCTGGTTAAATAATGACGTCTGATGTTGTACTCCTATTGCACCGCAACTTTTTCGTTGCATATAAGGCACGTCGGAATGCCCCTGTGCTCAACAAAACAGTAGTCCGTCTCCCACTTCTCTTGAAATTGTCTGTGCTCATCGCCAACCTTTTTCTTCACAGCAGGTTTTGAGAAAGACATGACTGGGGTCGGGTGACAATAAACGTATTTGCACTGTGTGATAAAATATATTTCCTTCCATTCGGTAACACTCCCGAATCACGCATCACGAGACTTTGCTCTTAGGGAGATTTAGAAATCAACATAATAAATGAGGCTGCAGTAGTCTGAGAGTGAATTCCCGAATTATGATGTAATTTCTGACGTATGAAATATATATTGCTCGATAATTTAAAATAATAATGTAATATGTGACCTTCCACGATGGTTTCAGTCGTATGTCACCAAAGCTAGTTTTACGCTAGCGTTGAAAAAAGACGGTTGGTAACAATGACTTTTTGGCTGATATTGAATCAACAAACATTTTTCTACAGTTTTAGTTACAGTAAATAAATATACATTAATTTTGGCTAAATTAATAACAAATCACTGCACATGCTTATGCTAGTTTGTTCCAAAAATTAGGCGAACAAGACATTAAAACTCGAATATTGAGCATCGCGTCACCCCTAACTAAAACGTGTTTAAACAGAAGGCAGGAGCAGGCAATATTTATGAATTATTGATGCGAAGAAAGATGCTATTGTAGGGAGAATGAATTTTGATTTTTTTTTAATCGTAGAAAAGGCCTTTTTGACTAACCCTTTTTGAAAGTGACCAAGCTGACGGGCTCTGAATTTCCCTCACTCGTCACTCGTACACACTAGCGGCAATTTTGATATGGATTCTTTGATACTGTGTCAGAATGCTACGATTTACACAATTATGGTTGTGCATTACCCAGTAACTGACATTTTTAACTTTTGATATATGTATATACAACATTCGAAGCGTGTTTTCTCAAAACCGCACTTTGGCCATGTTTGTCTCATAAAATGCATTAAAATAAAAACTTTAAGTCCGATTTTAAAACGGTTTTTACCATTATAATCAACGTCCAAACCTATACAAACATAATACAAATCAGAATTAGACTTGTCGGTGAGGGTTCGACTGAAACCGTTGCGGACGGTCACATTATAGATCTGAGAATGGGGAAAACGCGCGGGCCGCATTAACACTAAGCTTTGCTGTCAGGTAGTGGGCCGCAAAATATCGACTCGCGGGCCTCAAATGGCCCGCGGGCCGCGAGTTTGAGACCCCTGTCGTACATGCTACTATTCTCATACCACGCCCCCCTCCACCGAAAAATTTTTAAAATTTTTTTTTCTCCAGTGACACTTTTTTTATTTACATATTACAATTATACCAGCATAATCAAACATTGAAAGTTAAAAAGACATATTCTTTTCAAGGACGAGTAATCCAATCATAATTTCAAATTATTAGAAATTTTAACTTTTCCAAGCCTTGTAGACAGATAATTCAGATAAGCCTGTCATACGTCATCAAAAATGAAAATCGTACGTAAGTTCTTATGTCGGAATACTTCTTGAATATCTTTAATGGACATATGCAGTTTAGGATGGTTATTCCAATTCTGCTTTCCTGTTGTGACAAATGACTCTGTTTTTTTTTCTGGGTTAAGTGTCACTATCCAAACACAGGACCAGTCCTGTAAATTGTAATGTCCGACTTTCGTATTTGCCAAGCCCCGTGGATGACTGTATGTTATTTACAATACAATTTATATTAATAATAAAGTGTGTGTGTGTGTGTGTGTGTGTATGTGTGTGATTTGTAACGTAGCTTTAACAATTTTTCAGTCATATCACTACAAAGTCTGCGGTGTGACAATTTGTAGTGATGTTTAGAACTGGGGCATCACAAACCTCTTATTGCTGAGCGCCAAACGAGGCAGATGCTAGTACCATTTTTTGCTTTTGGTATAACTCGGCTGTTGTTCGAACCCGCGACCTCCCGCATCCGAGGCAGACGCTATACCACTAGGTCACCAGAGCGGTTATATACAAAATGTTATTATGCCCAAGTTTTGATCATTGAGGGACTCCTGCATTTGCAGGTTGAAAATCCACGAGTCGGAAATTCGGGACAAAAATTTGTTTTCTTAAAGACACACAATGTACTACTGACGACAGTAAACTACCTCGAACGCCGGTCTTCTTAAGTTTAATAAGTTACCTGGAATGAGAAACACGATCAAACGTTCTGCTTATGTAAATAAAACAAATCAAACTCCCTTGCCTTGTTACCAATCTAAATAAACTCTATCATAATTATAAATGAATCGATTTGTTGCAGAGTCATCGGGTATAAAATTGATATTGAGTATTGTTGAATAGATAATTATGCACATCAATGTAGAGACATTTCTCAAAGCAACTTGGACAGAATATAAAAAATGTGATGTTAAGCGATAGTTTGAAACATTGGTTTGCAACTGTTTGCTTTAAATATTGGAACCCTAATTTCGAAGTATCCATACACCTTGAGGCATTAAGAGGAAAGTTAAATATCCGACGCTGGACCACACACCTTGGATAGATTTAAACCAATGAAAACGCTGTATGCATCATCGTCACTGATGCTATTATCTCAGTTTTAGTATTAATATGTGTTCTAGACTGTTCACACACGAAATAGCTAAATGTTTCTTATTTCTCTCCGTCATCTGTCACATTAGCCCTGTTTGTGATCAACGATTCCAAATTTCTTCGTGGACTTTCCTGGATGCCTTTCACAAGTGTCCAGTAATCCTTACAATTACTTGAAAAGTTTAATTTTGTCAGCCAACTGATGATTCTGTAAATGTTTATATTCACTTATTTCACTGATAATTTATTTATTTTTTACGATATTACAAACAGTGCTCGATTATAACGCCGCTTGATTTGTCTAATGAGTTTTCAAAATCCATTCTGCATCCAGGATGGGTCTTTAACACCTACAGTAACGGTTTCATTTTTGTATCGCAGTTTTACTTAATGCATCTCAAAGTTGATTTGTGAATTTATTATCGATATCGTTAATAACGTTATTTTCAAATATTTCACTGCATAGAATAATTGGCTGAAGTGACGTCAGCAAAGTATAGTCAACTTTCATTAAAATCTCCCAAATTAACTAGGAAGTTTGTTTAAGTGTTCCTGTATCTCTCGATCCTTAATTCAATATGATCCCAAACAGAAGAATCACTATGTGGTGGTCTGTATAGTTCTAATATATAGGATTCACAGTTCGGTGGTCTGTGTAGCTCTAAAATATAGGATTCACAGTTCAGTGGTCTGTATAGTTCTAAAATATAGGATTCACAGTTTGGTCGTCTGTATAGCTCTAAAATATAGGATTCACAGTTTGGTCGTCTGTATAGCTCTAAAATATTGGATTCACAGTTCGGTGGTCTGTGTAGCTCTGAAATATAGGATTCACAGTTCAGTGGTCTGTATCGCTCTAACAAAAAATAGGATTCAGTTTGGTGATCTGTATTGCTCTAAAAAAATAGGATTCACAGTTTGGTGGTCTGTATAGTTCTAAAATATAGGATTCACAGTTTGGTCGTCTGTATAGCTCTAAAATATATGATTTACAGTTTGGTCGTCTGTATAGCTCTAAAATATAGGATTCACAGTTCGGTGGTCTGTATAGTTCTAATATACAGTATTCACAGTTCGGTGATCTGTGTAGCTCTGAAATATAGGATTCACAGTTCAGTGGTCTGTATCGCTCTAAAAAAAATAGGATTCACAGCTTGGTGGTCTGTATCGCTCAAAAATATATGATTTACAGTTTGGTCGTCTGTATAGTTCTAAAATATAGGATTCACAGTTTGGTGGTTTGTATAGTTCTAAAATACAGTATTCACAGTTCGGTATTCTGTGTAACTCTAAAATATAGGATTCATAGTTTGGTCGTCTGTATAGCTCTAAAATATAGGATTCACAGTTCAGTGGTATGTATCGCTCTATAAGAAAACAACAGGATTCAGTTTGGTAGTCCGTATAGCTCTAAAATATAGGATTCAGTTTGGTCGTCCGTATAGCCCCACATCACACGATTCACAAGTTTTGGTTGTCTGTATAGCCCTTCAATAGATGATTCACTGTTTGACCATCTGCATAGCCCTCCAGTTAGTCATTTCTTCCAATTTAAAGCTATTTATACGTAAATATACTGAAGCTCAGGGAAATCACGATCAGAGAGTAAAATTGCAGTAATGTTTCTTTTGACGGATATAGTTGCCCCACCTCCTAATGTATTCCTTACGGAATGGATCAGAATAACTTAATGCCGAGATTTCTTTGTTCGATGTGAATTGATTTAGCCAAATTTCAGTAAAACACGGTACATAAAACTTGATAGATATTTGCATGCATTAAGTTAATTACAGATTTCAAACTCAGAATATTAAGACTGTCGATGTAATACATAGAGTATGGCACAGGGTTAGGTTCACTGTTTACCAAAACTAAATGGAATCATACCCAATACGTAAGGATAACATAATATATACTTCTTGCCTACAACGAAAAAGGAACCACTATTTGACTCACGATTCTCACAATTCTGACTCTAAATTAGACTAACATAATTTTATCTCTGTTTAGACAGCATGAAGTAGCTATCACGTGGGAGAATTATTAAATTAATCAGTAGCAACAGGCCAAGATAGGTATATTTTCCAATGTACAAGTACATAAGCTGTGCTAGTACATTAGACTAGTTCTGTACGTGAGCACGTAAAAAGCATGGATAACTCTTTTCAAAGGTATGCATTCTCCTTTGATCTCGTCTTAGGCCATTCCATGAATGTCCAATGTGCTTAATAGTATAAAAGGGCTATTCTGTATTCTTAAACAATTTTACAAATTCTCTTGCATCTCATACTAAACTATCACTCCCACAGTGTCAAATAAAGGCCGTTCCGTGATGAAAAAGACTGTTTAGACTGTATGAAAACGGTCGATTTCTTCAGACCCTAATCCGATTAGTGGTATCACACGATATATTTCTAACTGGAAATATTGAACAATTGCCTCGGTCTGGCATCAGGTGGACGGTCTAATACCAATACAGTCATGGAAAGTAGAATACATGACCATGTAAAATTAATATCACTCAGAGGAATGATGTTTTAGGAAAATATCCGTATTCAGTACTCACGTTTGCCCTAAAACTTGACCTTTATTGTTGACATAAGTGGCCTTAACTTTCATTTCCTTTCGTTTATCGCGTCGAACAAAGAAAGTATTTTGTAAGGTGGCTAAAATAAAGATGGTCACACATTGACGTTCTTTAATCTTTGATCCTATAGTTGCTTTTACATTGAAAATGGCCAAGCCTTCAAATAGGAACTTTGCTTGGCTATGCAATTCTCAACTCATCTCCACAATTGCCGCAAAAAAGCTTGCATGCACTCAAGATTTTTAAATTCGAATTTCATGCCTTTATGTAAAAACATTTATTCGAGTCGGGCCTTAATATCTGCTTGTCCTATTAAAATATGAAGGAAATATTAAGACCATAAAAGACAATGAAAAACTACACTGAATACAATATTTACATAATTTTGGTCAAGGCTGATCGCTTCTAAAATCTTGGAGTATCCAACGTTTCTGAAATATTGACAGGTGTACACGCTAAAGTGTTCGAATCACTAAAATATTTATAGGTTTGAATTTTCATTTCTTGGAATAATGTTTCCGTAACAAAGCGATTTTTATTTATGATATATTTTAAGTTTGAAATATGGAATTTTCCATTCCCGTATTTTCAAATGTGAAAAATATGTCCTTACATATTCACATTTGAAAATATAAGATTTCTCATTTCGCCAAAGACCTATGCGAGGCGAGATTGTTTATGACTACAACAGTTTTCCTCCAACAAAAACAAAAATCCTAAGTACTTTGAGAGCTAGAACAAACAAAATGAAACCTACCTTACATTTCAGACATGGAAAATAATCATTAATAAAGAAGATTTGACTTGATACGGTTGTCGTCTCTGAAGTTATTTACCTTATTTCCTTGACAACAACGATAAACCCACTGTGATGCATTCCTGAATCGTACTTGCATTGTTTTTATATTGAGCGAAAGCTTTCTCAACTTACGTGTATTGATATGATCAAGCTACGAAATGAAGTGAATTTTAGAAAAGAGGGTAAGAGTCTTGTAACGAAGAGTTAATTTAATCTCCTAAACTTCGATTTTTAAGCAAGTTTGGTATATAATAAAGCCAAGCGTTAAAATGTCGTGTTTGTAGTACCACACGGTGAAATAGATCCGGCATTAATGTTGATCAAGAAAATGCCCTGTGTGTATTCAAAAGACTCACTGTCTTGTATGTCACCACTAACAACATAGTTGCATGCGATTGTTTTTTTATTGCGGACATATCTGGCAAAACTACCCGACATTGGTAGCCAATTAAAAGGAAAATCAATGAGCACACAAAGAAATGTCTGATTATGTTGGGGTGTATAAAATTAAGCTATAAATTCATTTAGGAAAAGTGAATGATGTGATCTTTGGGTCTCTACTCTTGGACATCTTTAATCAGTTATGTAAGTCTTCAAAACTGCTGTCGTGTCTCTAGTTAGTGTTTCATACCATAAACAAATTATCAATATAAGAATGTTTCGAAGAGTTTACAGATAAACAAATCTGCCAGCACCAATCCGGAAAACTATGTCATACGTTTGAACAAATATTCTAGTTAAGGTTATATTTGATCGATAACGATTGAGAGGAAATGACTCTATTATTACTATGTTGCAATTGAAACTTGAATTATGCCCATTATTTGCCATAGGAAATCTCCATGCTTTAAATTATATACCCAGTCTCTCTCTCTCTCTCTCTCTCTCTCTCTCTCTCTCTCTCTCTCTCTCTCTCTCTTGATCTATAGATCATTGGCCCAAAATCTGTTAGGAATATTGTGCGCCCTTGTCTACAAATGCATGTACAACGTTTGGTCAAAGGATAAGTTAGACAATTACATTATACGTATTCAGTTTTGTTCTATTTCTGATCTCTGGCCAAGTCCATCCAATTCCAGATGTCAAAGAGAAGAGACCCAATGATCATATCATTTTATCCTATTGTCACCGTATGAATAATCTACGTACAAAGTTTGGTGGATGTACATTCAACGGTTTAGGAGATGTGGTTATAGACGGATATGCGGATGGATGGATAGACAGGATTAATCAAATAACAGTTCACAGAAGCGTAGGAACGATGTTTGCCTAGTAACATATTTGCATCATGTTCTCCAAGCTGTTGGCATTTTGTTAGAAAGAAATTACTTTATAGAGAG
>JAQISU010000017.1:9865000-9967500 GCA_029339505.1 Unio delphinus | reverse complement strand
TAAAGGACTGAAATTTCATCAATAAAACAATGTCTCTATTTTATCACTTACAACTAGGATAAGCTCTCAACAGATTCTTTTTTCTAAAAGATAACTTACATTATTAACCAATCCCGTCATCAAAAAACATATTTTCTCTTTTTTAATGTTCACCCATTCCCATGCTGGGTCCATTTTTCGATATCATTAGTACAGTGTGTCCTATAGGAATGCAATGTAGTGACGCTGTAAATTTGTTGGCGAAATACCACATCACTGAAACTACTGTGGTATCATACCGCCCAGAGAAAACCATACGATTTGCTAACTGCACCATCTCAATTTTTATTTTGTATTTTGTAATATCCTGACACTGACTTGAGTGCATAATGTAGGATTTTACTTCGTACATAGGATGAAACTTTCTTACTGGCAGAGATCAAAGTTGACGGCGTTACGAGGTAGCACGTAACAGATGTAAAAAATTACCGATAATTTCAGAATGAAAAAACTGTACATAGTCTGGGTTTGTATTTTAATTTAAATAAGGGAAGGAATGCGGTTTTCGAATCAAAACAGCCTTATGGATTTATTAAGCCCCATTTCTTCAGCAAGTGTAGTTCAATCTCACAACACCATCAGACTGGATGAAAAAGCGAAACTCCGCACCAGAAAGTCTAGTGTCTGTTATGAAAACATTTTTGAAGCTTTTTAATATTAACTATCCATGAACATTAGTTTTATTGTGACTACGTCAAGCGTTCTAAAATAGAACTACCCTCATGGCACATTTCGGATACTTCTCATGAGGAACTCCTAGGATTTTCCGAACCAAACTCGTTCAGAAATGTAATTTGGTCCAAATGAACAAAGTTAAGTCTGGGATTTTCCGATCTGTAAACGGGGCATATGTGTATAGTTCACGGGTACAGGTTATCGTTACATTAAGGAAGTTATATTTGTCAAAGCTATTTATATTCTCATAAAAATGGACAATTGATAGATCTTGGAGTTGGCTTTGGAACAGTTCAAAGACATATAGAATCTTATTTGCTATATCTGCTTCGTCTCAAAATATTTCTGGGGCCTCTTTTCCAACTAAAATAATATATGCATAAAAGTCCTTTATAATATGAAAATAAAATTAGCGCACTGTGTTATTTTGTATTTTCGTTTCGTTTTTTTTTTTTTAAAATAAAAAAAACAGGGCTATATAGTGTACATATTATTACGTCACTTGCTTTTTACGCTATCTGCATCGTGCTGTTCATTTCTATCCAGCTTACATGCATTATTGTATTTATGTTGAACACTGTAAAGAATAAGGCATACATTTTCAGACAGTTTTGATTGGCTTACACGGAATAATTATGAACACCTATTATGAAAGCTTAACATGCTATGTATACGCAATAATGGATAGATGGTGAAGACATTAAGCATGAAAATAATTATTTAGTAACTGCAAGCGCATGTTTTCCAAAATTTAGATTTATATGTGAATACTGCAGTTATTTACTATATATAAAATGTATTCGCATCCAAAATCTTACTGGACCCATGCAAACGCTTACTGTACCGATGTAGTATCTTACTGTACCGATGCAATATCTTACTGTACCGATGCAATATCTTACTGCACAGATGCAATATCTTACTGGACCGATGCAATGTCTTACTGGACCGATGCAATATATTGTTGTACTGATACAATATAGTGTTGTACCTATGCAGCATCATACGGGACCAATACAGTATCCTACTGGACCGATGCAGTATCTCAATGGAGGCGACCAATGCAGTATCCTACTGGACCGATGCACTAATCTTACTGGAGTGGACCAATGCAGAATCATACTGGAGAAATGCAATATTTTAATAGACTGATGTAGCATCCTACTGGACCAATGTAGAATCCTACTGGACCAATGCAGGATCCTTCTGGACCAATACAATATTTTACAGGACCGATGCAGTATCCAACTGGACCAATGTAGTATCTTACTGGTCCGATGCAATATCTTATTGGACCAATGCAATATTTTACTGAACCAATGCAGTATCCTTCTGGTCGGATGCAATATTTTACTGGACCGATGAAGTATCTTACTGGACCAATGGAGTATCTTGCTGTACTAATACTGTATCCTACTGGACTGATACATCATACAGTATCTACTGGACCGATGCTATATCTTTCTGTACTGATCCAATATCTTACTGTATCGATGGAGTATATTACTGTACCGATACAGTATCTTACTGACTTGACCGATGCAATATATTGCTGTACCGATGCAATATATTGTTGTACAGATGCAGTATCCTACTGGTCCGATGCAATATCGTATTACACCAATGATATATATTGCTGTACCGGTGCAATATATTGTTGTACCGATGCAGTATCCTACTGGTCCGATACAGTATCTTACTGGACCAATGCAGTATCTTACTGGAGTCGACCAAATGAAGTATGATACTAGACCGATTAAATATTTTAATGGACCGACGCAGTATCTTACTGGACCAATGTAGTATCCTACTGGGCCAATGCAGTATCTTACTGGACCAATGCAGTATCCTACTTGACCAATGCAATATTTTACTGGACCGATGTAATATTTTACTGGATCAATGCAGTATCATATTGGACCGATCCAATATTTCACTGGACCGATGGAGTATCTTACTGGACAGATGCAGTAACCTACTGGACCGATTCAGTATAAAACTGGACCAATGCAGTATCTTACTGGAGTTGACCAATGAAGTATCCGACAGGACCGATGCAATATTTTAATTTACCGACGCAGTATCTTACTGTACCAATATAGTATGTTACTGGACCAATGCAGCATCCTACTGGACTAATACAATATTTCACTGGACCATGTAATATTTTACTGGACCAATGTAATATTTCACTTGACCGATGCAGTATCTTACTGGACCGATGCAATATTTCACTGGATCTTTGCAGTATCGTACTGGAACGATGCAATATTTGACTGGACCAATGCCGTAACCTGCTGGACCGATGTAATATTTACTGGATCAATGTAGTATCCTACTGGGGCAATACAATATCTTACTGGATCAATGCAGTACCCTACTGGGCGAATGCAGATTCCTACTGGACGAATGCAATATTTTACTGGACCGATGCAATATCTTACTGAATCAATGCAGAATCCTACTGGACCGATCGACATTTTACTGGATCAATGTAATATCTTATTGCACCAATGCAGTATCCTACTGGACCGATGCAATATCTTACTGTACCAATGCAGGGTCTTACTGGACCGATGCAATATCTTACTGGACCAATGCAGTATCCTACTGGTCCAATGCAATATCTTACTGTACCAATGCAGCATCCTACTGGATCGATGCAATATCTTACTGTACCAATGCAGCATCCTACAGGAGCGATGCAATATCTACTGGACCGATGCAGTATGTTACTGGACAGATGCAAGATCTTATTGCACAGATCTAATATCGTACAAATCCGATTAAAAATGGGCAATGGTACAGTTCGAGTAAGACATTCTTGTCTGGATCAAAATTTAAAGTGTTAAATGTGAGTAAAGTATTTTAATAGAGGGGTCATGGGACAAATAGGAGCAACTGTAAAATGTACATAAGAAAAGTCGAGAACAGGTTGCTTTTTAACTCTAACACTAATAAAACTTGATTTCTTTATCACAGGAAAATATTTAGAAGCATATGATTGTTTACTTTTAACTTTTAATCTTCCCCTTTTAATAGTCATTTTTAAGACGTTTTTGAGCTGCAAATTATTAAGGCGTTGTAGAGGTGCAAATTATTAAAGTGTTATAGAGCTGCAAATTATTAAGGCGTTGTAGAGGTGCAAATTATTAAGGCGTTGTAGAGCTGCAAATTTTTAAGGCGTTGTAGAGCTGCAAATTATTAAGACGTTGTAGAACTGCAAATTATTAAGACGTTGTAGAGCTGCAAATTATTAGGCGTTGTAGAGCTGAAAATTATTAAGACGTTGTAGAGCTGCAAATTATTAAGGCGTTGTAGAGCTGCAAATTATTATGGCGATGTAGCGCTGCAAATTATTAAGGTGTTATAGAGCTGCAAATTATTAAGGCGTTGTAGAACTGCAAATTATTAAGACGTTGTAGAGCTGCAAATTATTAAGGCGTTGTAGAGCTGCAAATTATTAAGGCGTTGTAGAGCTGCAAATTATTAAGACGTTGTAGAGCTGCAAATTATTAAGACGCTGTAGAGCTGCAAATTATTAAGTGTTGTAGAGCTGCAAAGTTATTTATTAATAAACAATAAATGTTATATTTCAAATCTTGCGTCAGCAATGCTACAGTAAAAATCATTATTTTATCATTTAGTTTCGACTGTGTAGCGTGCAAAATGTTAAGCATTTCATATTTGTATTAAGTTTAGAAGTACAATATGTTAAGAAATTAAGCTCTTGTTAAAGTATCTTTTGCATAGTGTTGTTAACTAATGCGGATTAGGTGACCATGGCAAAGAAATTTCATCTCTTTCTGGTTTAGTTGGTTTTAAAGGTACTTAAAACTTTTGTTGACTATCTCGCGCCACGAAAATGGCAGTCAAGTACATTTTACAAGGATAGACTGAGGAAGCAGACCTAGTCTATTTTCGAAAATATTCATTTATGACACATAAAGAGCTTTTGCTAGCTCTGACCTCCTCTTCTCCCTCCACGACAGCAACAAAATTTGAATATCGTTTTACAAATACTACTTGGGAGGTACTAGGATATGTTACTTCCATAGATCTAATTGCGAATGAGACGCCATGTTTCTTCACGAATGAAACTTTCTTTCATCAATTTGACTAAATGATTCATCCCCCCCCCCCACCATTTTATTAAATTTATAATGTACCTCAAAATAAAAGCGCACGAAAATAGAACATGTGGTGATGATGGCGACGAAACCCCAAAACGGTCATGGTCCGGTGTCAAAATTGAATATATAAAAATATGAAAGTAAGAGGCAAGCTAAATAACTATATCTATATCAAATTATCAGCCATACAATTTTGTGGAGAATTTATTTTAACGACATCAAAGCAGCTGCTTCATTTAATTCATCGTGTTAGCCTTGAACAGTTAAGTTTTGCTTATTTTACATTAAACTTCATTAATTGTTAGCGAAACGAATAGGCACTGATAAACTTTTTTCAAAGAGTTATAGAATTGTCAATTTTCACGTTTATTTGTGTAATTTTGTCCTAAATATGAGAAAAAATTATTCTGAAGCATTGGAGTACATAACGCGCCAAGTCTGATGCAATCTGTTCGACAATCATAATGCAATTATTCATACTTATACCAGATCTATGACGGTAACTGCTTCATCGTGAGTGTTTACATATGTTTCCTTAACAAAATGGTCATAGATAAATGTGCATCCCCCCCCCGGTGGTTTCTACTGGTCGGAAGCTACAGCTATCTAATCATTATCAAATTAAGTATCAGCCTGTCAATGAATACTTTCCGGTCACTAATGGCAATTTGATCATTCGTATGGCTAGTGCCATTCGAGGTCGAAATCGTCCTTCAAAAGAACCAACAGAACGCGTCCGTATGGCGAGGATCGTGCGAGCGATGAGGTAACTGCACAACAAGTGTTATTGATCCATGAAGGTTTGGGTACAATCGACCATTGTACTGTATTTTCAGCGACTATTCAATTGAGACGCGATATGACTAAACAAGTAATTGGTAGTTCTAATAATTTCATTAAGAATTTAGAACAAAGAGAGAACCGTTGAATAATTTAGAAATACTGATTGAATTAAGATCACTTTGTTTCCCCATCTCTTTTATATTTGATTGTCCATTGTTGTTGTATTTCTTTTTCTTGTCTGTTTCAATTCTTAATCAATTGCCAGAGTAACATGTCCTCTGTTGATATGAATCTTTGTTTACTTTGACATAAATTAAACGTGACTTTGTTCATATTTCAGTTCTAATTTGAAAAATCATTCCTACATTAATACTTTATAAATGACTTTGCGGCATTGGTGTGCTGACATTTAGAATTTCGTATATTTGCAAAGAATGAAAAGGGGGAATGCAGAGAATAAAGTGGGAGACACGAAAAATATACGCACGCGCGTGTGTGATATCACTACGATGTATGCAGTGTGACCGTTTTTAGTGATGTCGAACACTGGGGCATCATACCAGAGACATGTAGCATCATGTTCCGTCCATCACGCTACATGTCTGTAGCATGACACCCCAGTGTTAGACACCACCATAAACTGCTACACTGCAGATATCGTTGTGGTATGACTGAAACAATGCGCTACGTTTAAACTCCAAATCACATACACACACACACACACACACACACACACACACACACATACACACACAAGTCCCGTCCAGTCACATTATCCTGTCACCGGGACCACCAGTGATAACACTACCCTCTTAATGCTGAGTGCCAAGCGCGGTAGCTGCTAGAATCATTTATTTGTAATGTTTAGGTATGACACGACCAGGGTTCGGACCCATCACATCCCGCATCCCAGATGGACTAGGCCACGGGAGCGGTAAAGATGCAACTTTAGCTCAATTGTAACGGAAGAATGTGTATCAGTTTAACATTTGATTTTATCTTTATACTAACTTAATACTGTGTTGCAGACCTATCAGTTTTATATTTGATTTGGACTTTATGCTAACGTCATACTGTGTTGCAGACCAATCAGTCTTATATTTGATTTGGACTTTATGCTAACGTCATACTGTGTTGCAGACCAATCAGTCTTATATTTGAATTGAACTTTATGCTAACTTCATACTGTGTTGCAGACCAATCTGTTTTATATTTGATTTGAACTTTATGCTAACTTTATACTGTGTTGCAGGCCAAATGATTGTACTGTAGCCCTAACCTAACTGAAAAATGCGTATTAATACAGTCAGCAATAAATGACAGCCGCGGAAAGAGTTTCAAACAGTTGCCGATGACATGAGAACGGCATGCTCACAACTATGCAACTTTCTTTACGGGAGAAACCATTGGCATGGTTTTGAAGTATAGCAGAAAGAGTAATTTGTCTAAGCCATATCCGTGAATATGAATGAATGCACCAATAATAATTTGTTAAAATCATTGCCATGGATATGAAGGAATGCGTAACTAATAATTTCCCAAATTTATTAATTTCACAAAGAAAACAATTAAGATTAAGAAGTTTGCATTATTATTTATTGTTATTGTTTTTGGATTTTACCTCATTTCGCAGTGCAAAATAAACAGGCCTGCATAATTGGTTGCAAAAGAATTCAGGAAAACACCGGTAAGAACCACCGACCCACGGAAAGTTACTTTCAGCCTTTTCACATATCCAAATAAGCCGAGGCCGAGACTCGACCCCACGCAGACAGTGATCGGTATTGGCGAGCGCTTTAGACTAATCAGTAGCCCGGGGCCCATGTATAATACATTTGAAAACATAAAGAATATATAGCACATTTCTTATTACACCATAATGTTCCTTAAAATATTATTTAACAATGAGCATGCGGATTCCTAATAACAAGGATTAAATGGTGTAAAATCCTTTTAAAATTTAAATGATATGCGCACTGTCTATGATGTGGACAACCTCACCTCTTGACCAAAAACCCCACCACCCACAACAAACCCTCACAAAAAACCCTCAAGAAAAACAACAAAACAACAGCACAGACGATACTTAATTTATGTATTGTTTAATGTTCATTTTTTAAAGACGCTATTTTGCAATACACACACATCATTCTGATCGTATGATATATCATCTTTATTCTGACAGATTTGCAATGTGCTAATATAATGCGATGAACTGCTGAGAGTAAGTTGTCAATTAAGTCACTATTTTCAATATTGATCGATTTAAAACAACAAATTGCACGTACGAACAATATCTTGTGGATGAACACGGTAATAGAAGGAAACGGGTTTCGAGCATAAAAACGCATCCGTCAAATGTGAGGTTGTTGTAAAACAAAGTGTTGTTTTGACCTGCACGTAGACAAATTAGCAGAAACATGCTGTCTTTTCACAAATTATGTCACATTTTGTCTTGTAAAATGACTGCATTATGATGTACAGAAGGCGTGACAACGCAATTTAATTATAAACTGTTCTTCACTCCTGGATTTAAAAAAGATGAATATATAGTTTTATTGTCTCACGTACATCCATGAAAGTTTTTATATGAAAGTCACGAAACATGTTTTTCTTTATCATATTATAAAACTGTTTTCTTTTAAAGACGATAAAACTTTGTTTTCGTTGTTAATTGTATAAATTATGGCTTAACAAGAAGCATTTCTTAACATTTGTGTATAATGAAACAATTGGTTTCAGCATATTGTAAAATTATATTATGCCGAGGAAAGCAAATAAAAGTAAAAGTACAGAACGCTACACAATAACAGACTGTCCAGACTGATATCGAAAATCAAACCGGCAGCAGCTGGTCACCAGTCAACTATCATAATCAACGTGGCTTCCTCTAAACAATAGTTTTCGCAAATCGACGTATTGAACTGCTCAGTCTGTAAATTGTGTACAAAGATTTGACGAAGGGAGAATCTGAGCCCAAGGGAACCAAAGCTTTCCAGAGTATCACTAGAGACAATAGAGACACTAAGAGTACCACTAGGGACACAAAGGTCACGAAAAGACTCCCACCCCAGCACTCACTCTACTTATATAATCAGACCTGGGGTGTAGTGATGCTTGCTAAATAGCTCTTAATTTATATTCCGGAAATTTACTAGGTTATTTTGAAGAAAAAAAAGTGTGTTAAAAAATCGTCTTCTCAGGTTACCTTTCAAAAGGTTTTATTATGCCCCCGCCCCCCCCCCCCCCCCGACTCCGCCGCCACCAGACACACAAGCAATCACTCTGTCTGTCTGTCTGTCTGTCTGTCTCTCTCTCTCTCTCTTGCACACACATACACACACACACACTATAACGTTTACCTTAAAGATATAAAGTTTGGTATAATAAAAAAACAATCTAAAATATCTCGTCGTGAAATCTGTACATTTTGACTGTTCAACGTCATATCTAGGGACACAGGTGGAGGACCCCCCCCCCTCCATGATTTAATCATAATCTGGTAATCATATCTTCTGTGCCAACCAATTTGTATATGCGTCTAGTGTTAAGTGGGGGTGAGGGAGTTATAGAGATGGGTCTGAGTTAGTTATCTTGCACCAAATGATGAAGATTAGACTGTGCAATTAAAAAATAATTTAGTCCCTAGAAAATATGGTCAAGCCCTGTGATGTTGAAAATAAAATGTAAATGTAAGGACTGTCTTATATTTTCTGAATGTTCTTGTTGCTTCTCTGGCGTTATGAAAAGAAATTACAGTGTCACAACCTTTATATGGAAAGATTAATAGACTGTTTAGCAATGTGTTACGATACACAGAGCAACAAGCTGTCATTTTCGTTGCCTTGGGGTAGTCTGCATATACCAGGTTAACATAGGACTGGTTTACCATCTGTCCCGATGAGAGAAAGATACTGTCATTTACAGTTTAGTCGGCAACAGTATTTGATCCGATTCCAGTTCAAATGATAAAATCAGGAGAGTAGAATCACAAACTATTTTACCTGAATGTGACATGTTTGCAGATGATTATCGTTTATGCTATGTGAATAACACATGATTTTTGCCTTGATAGGTGTAGGCTCTTAAAATCCCTGTAGGCTGAATGTAGCACAGAATGGTGTTATCTCAAATTTGTGATCGTTTTTTGAGTTTGGAGAGAGAGAGAGAGAGAGAGAGAGAGAGAGAGAGAGAGAGAGAGAGAGAGAGAGAGAGAGAGAGAGAGAGAGAGAGAGAGAGAGAGACTCACATTCAAACGGACAGAACAATATATATTAAAACTTGAAAGTATTTTTCTTATATTGTAAGATACGTACTTAATGAATAAAGTATTACCCTGTTTTACATTCAGTGAGAATTAATCTGAAATCATGTAACATTCTCTGGAGGTTTATATCTGCGTACTTATCTAAGCTGTCACGAAAATGAAGGAACCAAATATGTCATCTTGTAATTGGCATTGTTTATAATTTGATCCATAACATTTTTCTTTCTGGAGACATTTGAGTTGAATTACGAAATGCCAACACAAATCGCAATTTACGGTCGCTAGTTCTATACATTTTTGTTAAAGGCAGCACTTATTGGACACGTTACAGCTAGTGAACTTTTACATTGAAATGTAATCATGTATATTTATAATGATCATACCTAACATTGGGATGTAATCATGTATATTTATAATGATCATACCTAACATTGGGATGTAATCATGTATATTTATAATGATCATACCTAACATTGGGATGTAATCATGTATATTTATAATGATCATACCTAACATTGGGATGTAATCATGTATATTTATAATGATCATACCTAACATTGGGATGTAATCATGTATATTTATAATGATCATACCTAACATTGGGATGTAATCATGTATATTTATAATGATCATACCTAACATTGGGATGTAATCATGTATATTTATAATGATCATACCTAACATTGGGATGTAATCATGTATATTTATAATGATCATACCTAACATTGGGATGTAATCATGTATATTTATAATGATCATACCTAACATTAGGATGTAATCATGTATATTTATAATTAGGGCATAACCGACTTTTGATCCGGAAATCGGATTCCACCGGATAGTATGAACTTCCGATTAATCGGAGTCGGACAAGGCAGGAACGACCGATTCGGATAATAAAAATAATAAAGTTGAATTTCCATAGCACCGTGTCTAACACTGCGTGTCATTCGATAGTGTGTTAATAGAGTTAAATAAGAAGTCAGAAAAGTCCAATATGGTCAACACAACCACGCTGTGAGACAATCTATTTGAACCGACGGGTGAAAACCGGAAATGAAGCCGGATATGGTAAATTACTAAGTAACATGCTAGACACGGCAAAAGCAGATACCAGAAACCCGGAAACGGAAGATGAAATTTTTAGAAAAAAAATACGGATTTAGCATTTCCGATTAATCGAATCATATCCGGAATCGGTAACATTTCATGCCCAAAATCCGGAATCGGAAATCGGTAGAAAAATGCTAATCGGCTATGCCCTATTTATAATGATCATACCTAACATTAGGATGTAATCATGTATATTTATAATGATCATACCTAACATTGGGATGTAATCATGTATATTTATAATGATCATACCTAACATTAGGATGTAATCATGTATATTTATAATGATCATACCTAACATTGGGATGTAATCATGTATATTTATAATGATCATACCTAACATTAGGATGTAATCATGTATATTTATAATGATCATACCTAACATTAGGATGTAATCATGTATATTTATAATGATCATACCTAACATTGGGATGTAATCATGTATATTTATAATGATGATACCTAACATTAGGATGTAATCATGTATATTTATAATGATCATACCTAACATTAGGATGTAATCATGTATATTTATAATGATCATACACCTAACATTAGGATGTAATCATGTATATTTATAATGATCATGCCTAACATTAGGATGTAATCATGTATATTTATAATGATCATACCTAACATTAGGATGTAATCATGCATATTTATAATGATCATACCTAACATTGGGATTAAGGGTTAACCATGAACACTTACGACACTTTTCAAACTTCACTCCATTAGCAGAAAGGGGAATCACCTTGTGAGATAGATAAAAGTTAGATCAGTCGAACAGCTTGGTCCATCATACTATGAAATAAATCATGACATCATTTATACTATCAGATATATTTGATTTCAACACCTGCATCAGAGTAAACATCACTTGTAACTGCTGTTTTGATAGGAATTACTGGCAACTTAAAATCCGTCACGAAAACCAATATTATTGATCATAAATGAACTCACCACATTTTCTGACTCTATTTAAGAATAAAATTAACTTTTTATCAGCAAATTGCTAAAATATGCCTGGTTCATATTTACAATCTATACATACTTATAAGTAGAGTAGACCAGCAAACAACACAGATGTTGATATGCCGTCTTAGATTGGGCAGGCATGTTATGACCTATGTCTCTATTCTACTTATTAACAAACTGGATAGATGGAGTTATATGGCGCAGTGTGTGACTTCCTATCAAAGTCTGCTATTTGCTGCTGAATTTATGAGTATATGCGGTATTCCGTAGAATGGTTTTGCCCTATATTTGAATGACTGACTGATCGAACAAATATTGCAGATTAAAATTTTAAAAGTTGAAAAACTGCGCTGTAGTGTTTACCGAAGATCAGTTTGAACAACATTTATATCAGAGAAATACTGACAAGCAAATGAGAAAAGTTAAACGAAAATGTTACTGCTATAAAATGCACACACGTATAGTCAGAAAATTTAAAACTTAAAACTGAACAAATTACATTTTTCATTCTTCCTGACAATAAATGCCTACGCCATTCTTTTTTCTAAGCACGAACAAAATTTAAAATTACGTTACAGCAGTTACCGAAGGATTAATCTCTACAAATGATCAGTGGGTGACCTCTAACGCTGGCGAATATTAATATACATGTAATTATACTGATGGGGATCGCGTGTGTGTGTCTGTGTGTGTGTCTGTGTGTGTGTGTGTGTGTGTGTGATTTGGACTTTAACGTAGCTTTAAAAAATTCCAGTCATATCGCCACGATGTCGGCAGTGTGGCAGTTTGGAGTGATGTCTATCACTGGGACATCATGAGGCAGACATGTATTATTTTGACACCAGGCCTATCAGTCTTGACACTAACCTCTATGCTGAGCACCTCGCGAGTCAGCTGTTAGTGTCATTTTTATAAGTCTTTGATATTATTCTAACGGGGTTCGAACCCAAGACCTCTCTCTTCAGAGGAGGAAGCTCAAGACACTACACCACCGGAGCGGTCGATGGGATATATATATATATATATATATATATATATATATATATATATATATATATATATATATATATATATATATATATATATATATATATATATATATATATATATATATATATGACCTTAAATCGAAGGACACACGTTGATGATTATCAAACTCAGTCAAGATGTGTTTCAGATTCGCATGTACACAAATTCCGAACTTGATTGTGTCATATATAACCTTTCAGGCCACGGTATTCTCAAATGATTTGTCGAGCAGTAATCGGAGTTTGAATCTTTAAACCAAGAACATGGGGTTACTCGTAATTAAACATTTCTCAGACATAGTCGACATAACCAATTATGCCAAATTTGATAAAGAAAACAACAAAAAGTATATTTATGTTTTATAAATATACTTTGTTCACAAACTATTATAGTTGAAAGTAATGTGAGATTTAACTGAGATGTACCAATTATCCAGTTTGGTTAAGTGTCTTTTTAAAATTTGCAGTTTCTAAAATGCACAATAATATCTTACCTTTGATCTTGAATTTGAACATTAATTAGTCTTTCATGGTTTAGGTAAACAAAATCAAGGCAAGTTTGACTAAACGTCAGTACTTTTAGTAGGTAAATATATCAAAGCATTGTTTTAAATCATATTACTAAACGCCAGTATATTTCTCAGGTAAATATATCAAGCATTTTTTTTAAAAACTAAACGCCAGTATACTTATTGAACCTATTGTATTTAGAAGCAGAAATGTGAAGAAAATTTTTTTTTTAAATATTTTAGAACTTTGTTCCAAAAGACACAAGAGGTTAGTTGCAAAACTCGTATGAAATGGTGTGGATGTACACAATTAAGTAATGCTTAATAAAAATCCTTTCATATTTTACAGTCATTGTGATCACTAGGTCTTTAACCTTTAACCTTTAACGACAACATTATTGATATAGAATTAATCCGGAAATGTGATTCAGATTTACCAATATGCGATGACCAAGTAAATTATATTGATCTATGTCTTAAGTAATGTGACAAGAAACAATATATTGGTCGAATTTTCTACCCTTGATCTTGACCCTTTTGAAAATATTGTCGAGGTATATACAGATGAAAAGCTTACACAATAAAGCTATTTCTTTGGTTTATCGTGGTTACGCACTCATCTCTTAACTCTTTGGTTCCGGGTTCGATCTCTGACTTCGAGGAGTGCAAAGATAAGTGCTCGCTCTTTTGAGTGAGTTTTTTCCTCAAGGGTTTTAGTTTCTACTTCTCTTCACAGACCACGTTCATCAGCATCGTTTAATATAATTAAGAAATAAAGATAAAATATAGTATTTTACAATTTGGTCTGTTATATCTCTCAGAACAGGTTTTGACTTAAATTTAGTGGCAAATTATTCCAATAAAACTTATCATGACAAATTTCCTGGTAAAGAAAAATAAAAAAATGAAACACTCAAAGCAACATCCGCTTTACACCAGTTGCGCATTATCATGCAACAGCCTTTATCTAGATTTACCAGTATGAAGTAGACAGCTCGAACGGCATACAATTGTTTTCAAACATCAGATCTGATAACTGCACGGCATTCTATTGCACGCAAAAATGCCTGACTGGATCTAAGCATATCTGACGGCGAACAAATAAAGCAAGCACCAATGATGAATATTTTCATAGGGCCGTTGCTGTACCAATTTGCACGACACGGATGTTGATTGCGACTGTGAAAAGATGTTTCCGTTTGTTGTTTTTGTTAAAAAAAACAAGTAACAAGGAAATATATTTTCGCTGTTGAAATCAAGATACAAGTATTTACATCTTTAAAATAATATTGGATTTTCTTATAGTTAAATCCAAAATTGAAGTGAATATTTTTTATATTCTTTTAAGTCTGGTTGGAAGGTCAGAGGGATATTGTTTTCTTGATGCTCCTCCAAAATGGCTGACGAGTAATGTAAAAATTCTCCGTGAAAAGGAAGTAATAAGCTGTTTCTTTCATATTTTTTTAAATATGTTTTATCACTTCGTTTTGAAAGCATTTTAGTATATAAATTATATTGATAAATAAAACACATTCTATTGATTTAATTTTACCTACCTGATATATTGCTTTCATGTATCAACGTGGTTCTTATTGACAGAATTTAACTTTTGTGGGGGTTGGGGTGGGTTGAACGAGAGAAGAAATATTCACACGAAAAAACACTTTTCAGTATCAGAAAAGTATATTCGTATTTGTGTCTGGTTCAATAAATCTATCAAAATGGTAAAATTTAAAGGTGATGAATAAAATAATTGTCATGAAGGAGTTTCTCTCCTATTTTATTCTTTCAGCGGTTTATATAATCTGCTAAACTGTCTCTTAGGTGTTTTCGTGGCTAAATTTTTTGTTTTGTTGTTTTTGCAGCCCATCTAGATTTTATACATGTTATCACTCTTGTTAAGACAGCGATATCGCTGGATACTTACAATAAATTAACTACAATATCAATATCCGCAGGTTCAAATTTATGACAATTGTTTTCTTCAGTTATTTATTCACCTTTCGATTCATTGATTTGTTTTTTTTTTATATTTGTTTGCAATATCAAATAAATTCCCAGGTTCAAAGAAATTTCCATTCTGTAGCGATGAAATTTATAAGAATGAATCTGTGAAAGATTGATGTAGCATGCATGTACTGTATGCATGTACATTATACATGTACTGATTGCATATACTGTATATGCATGATAAATAAGGAGATACGTCAATTACGCTGCATTCTACAGACTGACTTTACAAGAATTATGTTGTAAATTAAATTATTTATAACACACACACACACACACACACACACACACACACACACACACATATATATAATTGGCTTTTTTCTCCGTAAAATGATCACAGCATGAAAGTAAGTACTAAGTCGATTCAACATGTATAAAACAAACTACATTTTCATTTGAAGCCTGAATGTATAATATAGTTATATCTTAACACTGTACATGTATCTGTCTTAGATTTTTAAATAAATACTACCCATTTCGTACGGTAAATGAATAAAAATTAGAATCATTAATTTGGAAGCTTAGATTAATAATTAAATAATTATTAGTTAGTTATATATATATATATATATATATATATATATATATATATATATATATATATATATATATATATATATATATATATATATATATATATATAACTCAGTCCTGCCATTAAATAAAGATAAATAGTTATAAGCAATTAAAAAAAAATAATTTCCCTAACTGTCTGTATAATTGGTTGATTACCGGTAATTTTGCAGTTGTTTCCACCTTTTGTTCCAATTTTCCACACTTCTTAAGTGAGGAAGTTCTGTAAAAAAAACTTATGTACTCTAATAGCATTTAAACTGATTTTATCTTTAATTATGGTTTACAAAACATGTATAAAGTTGTATTCGTAATGATATGATTTTGCACAACAGAGATGAGCATTCAATATGCATGGATTCATACAGTAATTTGAAACAACAATAGATGCCAAATAAATAAATAAATAAATAAATAAATAAATAAATAATAAATAAAAAAAATAAAATAAATAAATTAAAGACAGATCTAGTAGCTAAGGAAGCATAAAAATTGGATCAAAAAATTAAGTAAATAAATAAATCGCGCGAGACGGTTGCTGTTTAAAGACACATTGATATTGTCATGGATATATGAATGAAAATATTAACAAAAAATAATTTATTTAAGAAAACAAAATTAATAGTTACAACGGGAAAGTTTTCCAAGATATACAGTAATTAGTCATTTAAATAAGTATCACAGTTTTGCAGAAATGAACCCATTGTTGTTACTTATCCTAGCTGTATGGCCGGGTAAGTGTTAGACCATGTCTTACTTTGTCTAGTCTATTTGAAATCCTTCTGAACGCCTCGGGTGTTTTTTTTTTGTGTGTGAGAGCACTAACATGTCTGTGTCAAAATGAGCGGAATCTTGACTTTCGTCTTCTCGTTATCTAGCCTGAATTAACTATCTTTTAAGTGGATTTTATATTACGAATCGTTTTAACATTTATTTGATAGGATTATAGCTTCACTGTACTGAACAGTTAATTCGAGAGATGAAACTGGTATTTGTAAGTGTCATACAAAGTAACAAGAAATCATGCTTTGAATATTTTCTAAAACAAACATGGCGGACTAATGTTATTATTTTGACTGGACTGAGTCAAAGGGATATATAATGTACATACAACAAAACATTTTATTCCCCGGCCCGTTTGCTTCTCGAATCAAATGAAACTGAAATTAGACAAACGGAGGTGGTGTTTTTTTCAATCCTTTTACCCTCGTTTTATTACTTGAAAAATAAATTAATTCAAGTGGATTTGACTCAAACCAAGCAAGAAGACTTCTAGTGCCCACTTCAAAGACATAGGAAAAGGTATGGGGTGAATTTTCAGCTGTATTAAATATATAGAACAAGTACCTAATCTCGATTTAAAACCACGGGAATACTGTCTCGATTAAGAAAACCTTTTCATAGTACGCCGACATTTTCCATATACAATTTACATGGTCGAATTCACAAAGTCTAGATTTTAGGTCACGGGGAAAGAAGAAAGCCCAAACACCCCGTGGCTATGTAATGCCTGAACAAGTTTGATCCATTTAAGATGAGAAGGAACGAGGATGGAGGCTATAATGAAAAAAATGCAGTCTTTGTCAATGTTAAAATACACGAAAACCTTGAAGCAATGAAGTCCATAGATACAAATATATTTGCAACATACTAATAATCAAAGTCGTGCGTCATTTCGGACTCGGCGCCTGTCGTAATTTTTATTCTCACCTATTCGTCAATTGATTCATAATGTCAGTATTAGTACAATAAGTGGACTGAATGGGATCAAAAGTAACCCCTACTGGTCTAAGGGACATCCTATTATTGTCTCTATTCTCATTAAAATTGGTTTTGCTGGTGTGATAAACAAGTCCCTTTACTTGCCGGCTTCTTCAAAGGCAATCATGACCCCCTTAGGAAGCATGCGTACAATTTCCTCACAAATTGTCTCTGTAGCAGCCAGCCACATTTCAATTGATCGTAATAAAAGTCAGTCATCTATCGATTTAGAGCAAGACTGCACAACTCGTGCCCCGCGGGCCAGGTTCGGCCCGCGAACGTGTTTTGTCCGACCCTCAGGGCAAATTAAAACAACACAGAAATATGGCCGGTGAATAGTAATTATATTATATTACATAAATTAGGCTTTGCAGTCCTAAAGTAGTCTTGCAAACTGAAATATGGCCCTTGGTCGAAAAAGGTTGTGCATTGATTTAATTTTTTTTTTGAAAAAGTGTGCGGAATTAATATAGAAATAGACTACAATAACTATATATAAAAATCCAAGATGTGTACTTACCTTTATATAGTTCTGGTCGCGGAATATTAGTGTATGTCCAGTTTGACTGAATGACCACTGAGTATAACAGGACACAAAATCAGTCCTTATGATTAAATTCTCAAATAACTTCCTGGTCAGTCGCACCATGCAAATGGCACCAGTCAGAACTCACCATAAAAATTTAGTAGTAGCTAACCATCAGTTAATGAAGTTTTAAAAGATTCACTTCTATACATGCTGATCTATCGTGTGGTATATAGTTCCAAATAGGCAGATCATAAACCAATGCGTCCACAAATATGATGGCCTTCGCCACTACTGCCAGAAGTTTATTACTGCAAGTGAGAAAATGGAGTTTCTAATGATTTGTGAGCCGTCGGAAAGGGAAATGACAGGCAATGAAAAATAACAAAAATATTGGCTATAATGTGTTTCGCATGAACTGAGAGACTTAACTGCCGAAGCAGACGATTTTTCAAACAGAGCTAAATTGACACAAATAAAAGGCAATTAAAAGAGACTTTTCCGTGTATAGCGATATAAATTATCCAGCGTGGATCAAAAGTTGGTAAGGTTTAAATAATTTCTACAAATTGATTCACACCCTAACAACAGGTTGTTATTAATCCATTGGACTCTCCGATCAAAAACCTGTCAAGATCGGTTGACTAGTGATGTTGATTGGTTGATGGCTATCACGTGATCTATCAGCATTGGGATATTCCCGATTGCACTACAAACATACGAGTAGTTTTAACGTTAACTGGACACGCAAAATGAAAATAGAGTCGAAAATACTAAAAATATACTTTATTCAATTATATGGCAAAACTATTACAACTCTTCCTCACCGTTCATTATAATGGAGGCTGATCAAGAGACAGGATTTATCAACAGCCAGCCGTGTATCGCGGAATTTATGACAAACATTCCCCACATCAATGAAGTTATAGCGGTGTCATCAATCACCGGTGATGCGGCCGTTCAGGCGTACTGTCAGACTTTCAATGGAGCTCAGCCCGTCCCGACACCTCAAACACAAGACACCGTAGGGAACCTGGGACACGACCCCGGGTGTCGGGATCCGGTCGCAATGGGACTAAAATTTCAGGAATTCGCATGGATGAAGGATAAAAAAAATCCACGAAAAGGAGGCCAAAGTGGAACGCCTCCAGATTTAGGTATGTTTTTGTGTACAGGCTATTGATTGTAATATTATTTATTAGGCTAACCTTTTAAATTACAATCTATCTGAAATGTGAGATCGCGTATATTGATTGGCGTTAAGGTACAATGGTTATTTATATCAATGGTGTGTTTGATATTTTCCCTGGTACATTTAATATATGTGTGTTTATAAGTGCCTTTTACCCGGCTGTGACCGACACAAAGTCAGATGTTTGTGTCAGATAACGCTCGTTTAGCCAGGTTTTTTTTCTCCCTACCCTGTCGGTTCTTTACACAAATATAAAACCAAGCTCGAATCAAGTTTCAACAAATACACCGTCTTTTCACGTAAGAGAGGCAGTATCCAACACAATCAGATACCCTGCAACATACACGTACAAAAGAAGATCTTAAATTCCACATGGTGAATTATTTTACATATTTTCACAACAAATCTAACCCTGCATTCACCCTATCCGTCTTCTGTAATGCAGTTCTTTTGCCTTAAACTACAACCTTTGCCCCCACCATTATTCCTACCTTACGCTTCGTGGTTAAAGACAGAACCCATGTGTAATTGCATTAAATAAAGACGTAGCGCTACTTTTTTCTGCTCTCCTTTTAAATCGTGCTTAAATTCGGCACACGTCGCGGTGAAAAATAAAATGTCAGCTTTGAGAACATATTTGCATGTGGAAATGCACCAAAACAATTCAAGAGTAAGCTAAAACTATTTTTACGATTTAAAATGAAATATTGCCTTTGTTTTGTTTGCTTTAAAACTGGCACATACATAGAAAATTACAGTACCGTATCGCCATTAAATTTAAAGCATTGTAAGACCAACTATATATCTGTTCTGAGTTTTAGTGCATAAGAGTCGTACAGAATTTTGAACAAGCAGTTATAGAGCAGGGCCATTCTTACAACTGATGAAAAGGAATGCGACGACTGTACCTTACACAATACGAACTTTTTGATATCTTGAGAGTGTATAGATGCCTGAACACAGGATTCCATTAAGGAATTTACGCATTTAAATAAACAGCGAATTCTAGATGGATTTACATTTAGACGATTATGACTTTTTATTAGGTATGTATTGAGTTTGTTTATTGAGCTCTCATTATCTCGTACTAGTATTTCCCTGGTAAAACATTTTGCCAAAACGTATCTTCGAAATTTGAAATGCTTAGTTCTTACTGTTTAATTCATAAATATCGTTTTATTCTTATGAATGTTTATTGGAAGCGGATTACAATAGTAATTAAATTAAACATATACAGCAAGGTATAATGGTACTCTGAGACTGAGATAAAAGAATATAATAGAAAATCTGGCAAACCAGTAGCCAGTGTACACAGTTACTATCTAGAAAAAGAAATGGCTACTCTCCCTAATTTTATTTTATATTTAGAATAAATCTAAAGCCGTATATTGTTGACATTACGTTTATTGGAAATGAAATAAACTGAAAAATTGTAAGAATTTAAAGCGCTTTATTTAGTTGTTATGCAACTTATTTTTTTTATTTCAAGGTGAATTTAAAAATTAACATAAATCTAACTACCGTTTTTGAAAGGTCTCGATGTCCGTCTGTCTCGTATGATCCAATCTCTCTCTCTCTCTCTCTCTCTCTCTCTCTCTCTCTCTCTCTCTCTCTCTCTCTCTCTCTCTCTCTCTCTCTCTCTCTCTCTCTCTCTCTCTCTCTCTCTCTCTCTCTCTCTCTCTCTCTCTCTCTAACATTGTGATTATTCTCCATATTGGAACATTTAATTTATGGCCTGCATGATTAATGTATTTGCGATTCAGTTGTACTCATTTACGTTTCTAATAATTTAAAATTCTTTTCTGTTTTATTTATACTTTGTAAAATTCTTATTGTTCCTAACTTAGTCCTTGATTTGAGTAAAATAATAAATACTATTTTCTTTGGTTAACGAGCGCATCTTTGTTTATATGCAGTGAATGTAGACATTCATGACATGTTTGTTATCAACCTAATCGCTTTTACAATTTTTTTTACCCCATTGATTTTAAAATTGTTTACCCCATTGATATTACAATTTCAGGTAATGCATAAAAAATTTTGCATATAAAGAAACCATTGAAACAAACCAATTAAATTTATTTATCAATGATGTCAACATATGCTTAAATTAATGACAAGGAGTTAGTAACGCCAACATAAACATGATTTAGAGAAGGAATTTATTATTACAATTAATCCAGTTATTCTTGAGAATATATTTTGATACAATGATGACATTAATGATTGATTTTAAAGTGAATACATCCTTGCAAAGGAAATATTGATCATTTAGTGTGCTACAAATACTAAAACATTTTTACCCCATAATAAAATCTCTCTCTCTCTCTCTCTCTCTCTCTCTCTCTCTCTCTCTCTCTCTCTCTCTCTCTCTCTCTCTCTCTCTCTCTCTCTCTCTGTATGTCTATCAGTCTCCGTTGAGAAAACATATTTAGAACAAAAATATTGGTCATGATTTAAAATAGCAATTGTTCTTTTAAAAAATCAGCTAACAGATTTGCTGTATTTAAATTAGACCATATTACATATCAGTAAAAGAAAAATGTGTCAATCAAAACAACTAAAGTGAATCGAACGCAAAATAATAATTTATTTCATTTTATTAAATGAATTCTGAAAATTATGTTTATTTGTCTGTTTATAAATATAATAAATTGTTAATTCAGAAGAAAATCAGTTATATATTCATACTTCATTCCATCATACACACGCTCAACCCCTCCCTCTCTCTCTCTCTCTCTCTCTCTCTCTCTCTCTCTCTCTCTCTCTCTCTCTCTCTCTCTCTCTCTCTCTCACACACACACACACACACACACACGTATGTATGTAGTATGTATGTATGTATGTATGTATGTATGTATGTATGTATGTATGTATGTATGTATGTATGTATGTAGATATGTATCTCCGTTTCGAGCTAATTAAGCTTGCTTAACATCTATGATATTCAGTCCTAATATTCAACCAAATTATTTACATCTCTAAGATTGTTTATATCGTATGTATTTTTCCTTTGAATATGACGCTGAAATAGTTTTCTTCTTTAAATAGATGCGATTAATTATTATAGAATATGAATGTTTTTCTCATATCTTGAAATAAACATTAACCAACGGAAAGGACGTAGTCTTTGTAGCATATATTTTTTCTTTAAAGGTTTGATTTTCCTGAACTGCGTGTAATTTAAAAATATTGGTGAAATTACTAAAATAAATAGATAAAATTTACGACTAAGTCATTCGAAAGAGCAAAGAAAAGCACCTTATATATAGTACTGTTCAATAAGGTACCTTATGGTACAGATTTATATCGGTTATGTTTCTTTCTTATAATAAACATTTATTTCCGTTAAGTTTCCTTATTTTATAATACACATTTATATTCGTTAAATTTCCTTGTTATAACACACGTTTATATCCGTTAAATTTCCTTATTATAATAGACATTTACATCCGTTACGTTTCCTTATTATAATACACATTTATATCCGTTAAATTTCCTTATTATAATACACATTTATATTCGTTAAATTTCCTTGTTATAACACACGTTTACATCCGTTAAATTTCATTATTATGATATTTAAATCCATTACTTTTCCATATTATAATACACATTTATATCCATTACGTTTCCTTAGTATACTACACATTTATATCCGTTATGTTTCCTTATTATAATTCATTTATATCCGTTAAATTTCCTTATTATAATACACATTTATATCCGTTAAATTTCCTTATTATAGTAAAAATTTATATCCATTACGTTTCCTTATTATAATATATATTTGTATCCGTTAGGTTTCCTTATTATAATACACGTTTATATATGTTACGTTTCCTTATTATAATATACTTTTATTTATCTGTTACGTTTCTATTATAATACACATTTTTACGTTTCCTTATTCAATATGGCTCAATGACTGAATACAGTGTTTTCTTCCACTTTTTCCAGCTTCCATTACAGTAACATCATCTTCAACATCAACAATTACTACAACTACTACTACCACTATAGCTGTTACTATTACTATCACTACTATTACAACAACTGTTACTGCTAATAATGCTAATAATAATAGTACTAATGTTATTAATCACAATCATTAAAAGCAGCATCACTAAATTTACACGTGATATGTTTTTGAGAAGAGCAGCCATGCATTCGTTCTTGACATTTTGCACTTTCCTAAAGACTCCTGTGTAAGAATGATTGATGGGTTATGAATTCTCTATTAAATGATAAATGGAGTTGGATTGCTTCTATATTTAATTTGCGTGTTGTAGAAATGTAATCAATACAGCCATTAGAGTTGGGTTACCATATACAAATATTTTGAATTAACGGTACTGATGCCTACTATATTTTACATCTTTTAACAGTTGATGGATGATACTTTATTTTTTTCCTTTCTATAGATCATAGACTTTTAGAGCGGAGGAAAAACAAAATGGCACAATGTTCCTTAAATAATAATAATAATAATAATAATAATAATAATAATAATAATAATAATAATAATAATAATAATAATAATTATTATTATTATTATTATTATTATTATTATTATTATTAAAATATTGATGTGGAATTTTAATCCTTAAATTTGAAATATGATAATATGGACTGCATCCTCGTCTCCCATTATATTCGTGTGATATACTGAAATGTTTAAAAAAAAAATTATTTTGCTTGAACGTCCGTATGCATCTTCATTTATGAGTCTATATATGGATTTACGCATCTATTTATTTCTTTATTTGTCCCTTAACAATAAAGCCCATAAACATAGTGAGGAGGAAAATTAAACTGAGAGACGAGGAAGGGAGAGAGGTGATATGTTCACACATGGCTTTATACATGTAATAATCACCTCATGAAATATGGTCTTACTTAACTGACATAGTGAGGTTTTGTAACCAAAATTTCTTTTTCAGTTGTAAAGCGAATTAAAACTGGAACCATATATAAACTATACCCATCATTTCAAAGTCATTGATGTCTTCTACAATATTAAATATTTCCGTTTTTAGTCCTAATAGTTGTTATTATGTTATAAAATGCCTTTTATTAATATTTCTTTGCGATAGAGCACGTGTTACAAGACAACTTGCAACATCACAACTATGTAAAGGGCGCATATTTATTTTTCTACGTTACAAAATAGCCTGCAGTTTCAGAACATTGTATATATATATATATATATATATATATATATATATATATATATATATATATATATATATATATATATATATATATATATATATATATATATATACAACTCATCGAAAAGGTCGCGAAATTAAACTTTTACTGGATGGACACAGTGTCATTTCATGACCAGTTAGACCTTGCCAAACACTCAAACTCAAATTTTCCATTTTCTTTCACAATTACATTTCACAAGTTTCCTGGAGAGAAATATATATATATATATATACAAATACTCATATACTCATATACAAATACTCATCAGTTTGTTCTTAAATATCAGAAATAAGTGTCCACTCATGTAGAAGAGCTGTGCTAATTACCGGTAGCTGGTCTCAATATAACATCCAATAAAATGACCAATATGTTGATCTTTCGATTCTTTAGTTTTTTTTACAAAACAATGTGAGCAAAATAACCTACGAAAATAATAAAATAGTTCAGTGCACACAAATTAATCGAGAAATATTCTCATTTCTGAATGCTGATTAGTAAAATAATACTTTTTCCTGTGTATATTTTCATATTCATTGCAAGTATTTTACCTTCACACTTTGAATACAATCGTTGTCAACATTTTATCTATTAATGAAACACTAAATTGAAACAAGAATTCGAATAAAATTCATTTTTATTATAAAATATAACTGAAAAATACAAAACTGACTAGTATTATTGACTAATTGATTTTATTGTTTTAATATGAATAATATATATTCTAATGATTGGGGAGGGGACCGAATAATATAAAACTTTCGCCTTTACCGATGACTGCTCTCTCACATCATTCCGCGTGTGTTCGAGCCTCTGGCTAGGCCTATGTGGGTATATCAGAAAGTTTGCCAGTGGCTTTACGTTGCTTTGTGGTTCTTGCTTTTTTGTTTTTCGTTTTTTCCCATTCTTTTTCTTTTTTATTGCCAGTTACACTGGTCGTGTTGTATCATGTGCTAAAATATCGCTAAGCTAATAAGGCACGGTGTATCTGTTTCATTTATAAAAACCATGTGAAACACACAGTTTTACTAAATTGTGTTGCGTCTTACACTTGCATGACATAACAACCACTAATAATAATGCATCGTGTATGCGATATATATGCAAATATACAATAGTATCCGTACATATTTTGTTCTTTACACATCCATCCATTAATTAATCCATTCAACCATCCAACTATGTATACAATTAGTTCTCCACACGTATAATTTACGAATGTGTGTACCTACCTGTACACAGTCAGAGATAGATGGAACAACAGACATGCTAATGGAAAGCCATTTATCTACGACAAAGAAAATGAAAGTGATAGTGTAACTTCGCTTACAATTTTACTATTTTTGGACTTCCATGCTTGTGTCAACTGGTCACAAATGATGATGTGTTGTTTTTTTTCTTTTTACGAGCCAGTCATACATTATTTTGTAGTACAATTCGACGGAAGTCTGTTACTTCTAAATTCTTATTCATGCATTTGTAGTGATGTAGGAAGTGAAACAAGTATGACCGCTCTCCGCTCTTCAGTTAATGGTTGTTCCATCGCGTAGTGCACGGTGTACACTAGTCTGACTGCAATTTTAGTTCCCGAGGGCTGTGAAACTTGCTAAGCTATTTCAGAAGCCTTTTATCGCATCAAACTCATGTACAAACACTTCAATAAATGCGTGCTATATTTCATATTCGCAGTACCACGTTTTTCTTCCACGAAGAGACGTTTGTGTGTCATTCTCTACCAAATATGGCATAAGAGAGAGAGAGAGAGAGAGAGAGAGAGAGAGAGAGAGAGAGAGAGAGAGAGAGAGAGAGAGAGAGAGAGAGAGAGAGAGAGAGAGAGAGATGTTACAGCCTACATTTCCATAATCTCCTGCAGTTTGTTTGTCTGTATTCTTTCATTTATGCATGGATGAT
Organism: Unio delphinus; assembly: GCA_029339505.1. Taxonomy (NCBI): domain Eukaryota; kingdom Metazoa; phylum Mollusca; class Bivalvia; order Unionida; family Unionidae; genus Unio; species Unio delphinus. The sequence continues at coordinate 9,940,785 of JAQISU010000017.1, read as the reverse complement.
TTCCCATTTCTTTGCATTCCTGTTATCAGTATGCTAATTTCTGTTCCTGCATTACTTCTGATAATTCCATCTCATCAGTGCAATCTTTTATCAGTTGACTCTGATCCGTTTCACCTCTTTCATTTCTCTTTTCGTTTCATTTTCATTTGTCATCTGTTCGTTTGTTTAAATTTCTGCCTGCCTTCCTTACAACTTAAACGATTGTTCCGTTTGCTTCAAATCTATTATTTTGTTTGTCACTATGTACTTTTTAATCAGAGACTATCACTACCCATACAACTAAATGGAAATTTAAATATTTAGTTTGTTACCTTCTATCTGTTATATCTGACTGCAGGCTGCTTCAACAGACAGTTGACATTAAAATTTAAAATCTGCCACTATCAAAAGGAAATCACGTTTTACTCTAGACTTATAAATCAAAGCAGCTTATTATTGAGTATTGAATATTCACTAGGTATGACTTCTTGCGGTTAAAATGCTTGATGTAGAAATTACCGAAGGTACAAGAGCGATGGAAGTATTTGCGATAGTACGAGAAGTATTTATCAAAATTATGACTGCATGTCATGTTCCAGTAGCAGGTAACAGCAATAAATAAGATATTAAGATGAAGTGGTCTTGTTTAATATATATGTTGATGTGTGATATGTCTGATTAAAATACGTGTATATCAACATCACTCCATCGTAAAAATGTCATTGGGGAATTTATTTTTTTAAAGCATGAGAAAACGAGCGAATGAATGAATGTAGTGATGTGATTGAATGAATCTGGTGGTTTAATGAATATCAAAATGACCAAAAGCTATTAAATATAATTATAGAAAATTTTGGTCACGTTGATAATATCGATTGTAAAATTGCATAGAATGTAGGTTCCATAGATGCTATTGATTCCAAGGGCTGATCTTTTGGGTTTTGAAAGATTCCAAAGTGCACACTCGCGCTATGTAAATGTTGTTGTCGTCGCTGTTGCTTTTGTCTGCTACCTCGTCGCTTAGATTATCACATACAGTTGACACTAGCATCACCAAGTCGAAATTATAGTGTAGGATACACACAGGTTATAGTTGCAGTGAATATGGCCTCTCGGATGATCTAACAGCAAATCATAAATCTTAATTTATTATGAACATGCATTTAAAGTATACTCTCTCGATATACAAAGTACATGACAAATTATTTACTGAACATAAAATCATCATAAATGTTAAAACATTTCAGCCAATGGCCTGTCAAATCTTGGAAGCTTTTCGGGATTACCCTATTTGATATTCCATGTTTCCATTAACGTAAATTCTAAGGAACTTTGTGTTTTACCAGACACATCTTAAAATAGATCCAATATACCTATTGTTACCAACCATTTGCTTTTCGACATATACAAAGAAGATTTCTTCAATATCTGTATTAACTATATTTAATAACCAGTTTGAAACTCTCGTCGTTATTCTCATGAATTATTGGTCATATCATCAACACGGGTTTTTCACCAAGAAACTTCATATGCTATCTGGTTCATCTTTAAAGAAGATCTGATGGTGGATATCTTGAAAATCTTCTTATTGCTAATCCTCAGGAATTAAAACGAATATTGAAAGATTTTTGTCAGAAAACTTATGTGATGTATACCTGCTCAAAGTACACTAACGATGCTGATTACTGACCATCTTACAAATCTTGTCGCTATTTCTCCCGAATAAATGATAATAACAGCACGAGATTTTACCTGAATGATTTATGACGTTGTTTATTTGACAATAACTGAAAAAGATGCCATTCCGAGTTGTATAATGGCCATCTCGAAAATCTTATTATCATTACGTTTCCTAGACAACTCGTCATATCGATATACTTGTAGTGTCTAGTAGCCAGTACTGGATAGAAATGATGTCAATCTGATCTCAAATATGGCCACAATGGCATCCATTTTGAACATCTTGTTATCTTGGTCATCCAACACGAAAAGGAATGTCTAAGCAAGGCCTCCATAAGAAGGTTTCTTATGATGTATTTTTGGTCAGATCACACGGATGCCAATATGACATCCATAGTGTCCAACATAGCAAGACATTCTTATCCCTGAAGAATAGAAATAAATGATGGTTTCAACACTCGACAAATAAAAGGAAGAAAAGGTCTCTTTATGTATTCATCGAAAATCTTTTCTGCTTGTAGAGCACTTTCGTTTTTGGGCCTCTTACTGTAATTTATAATTTGCGTTTTACAGAGGATACAAATTATCAACATCAATAATAATGTAAACACAATTGCCTGAATTTCAGTTAAAAGATATTTTACATTCTGATCTTATAATCTTCTAAAATGAAAGGTTCCAAATATTTCCAAACATAGGTATATAATCTTGTTTATCCAAAATTTATTCTTTCTTGCCTTAAGATCTTGACGTTCAAATGACTTACTGTAGCGTTTAGTTTGTTTTGGTTGGTTTTTTGTCTTCTTCTTCATTTGGGTGGATTTCTTTTGTCAAATTATTTTTGACTGTGGGGGCCCTGAGTGGCCGAGTGGTCTAAAGCGCTGTCCGTTACGGATCACTGCCATCTTACCTCTGTCTGCGTGGGTTCGAGTCTAAGATTCGGCTAATGTAGTTATGTGAGACAGCTTGCCAGTAGCTTCTCGTGTGTTGATGGTTCTTTCCGGGGGTTTTCCGGGTTCTTCCTCCACTATATACTGGCCGCCATGTATAGCCTATATTGTGCTGAAAAATGGCGTTAAACCATAAAAAAAACAAAAACAAAAAAACATTTTTGACTGTAATTACAGAGTTCTCAATAATGTTCTCGGACAAACACATTAATTTGGAATTACAAACAGTTTATTCAGACAAGGATATTTTCTGTGCTTTACTTTTTACGATACATCTAAAGACTGTTAGCACATCATTACAATGCAGGATACTGTCCGATCAATACATTCACACCGGAACATATTTGGGATAGCACATGAATTGAATTAGAAAGGGATATATTTGGACTTGTGATATAACCTTTAGGACTACTTGGTATTCGTCATAGGTGTGGATGTGTGTGTGAGATCATCTGTCCTTATAGATCCTGGTTATCATTATCTAATGGATGATCAACGACGGTTTTATTGCCCGGATCGTGTAAACAATGAAATCAAAATGAAATTTATTTCTAGAAAAACATAGATCTGAGCAGAGGTGTAGAATAGATATAGTAAAGCATAATCATTTAATCAGTTAAAGGAGCAAAATGAATCATTTCAATCATAAATAGAGTTACCAAATTAATGTAGGTACAGGTTTCTCTCATAAATAGAGTTACCAAAATTAATGGAGGTACAGGTTTCTCTCATAAATAGAGTTACCAAATTAATGGAGGCACAGGTTTCTCTCATAAATAGAGTTGCCAAATTAATGGAGGTAAATGTATGGAGTTATGTTTCCTCCGCTAAAAGTATAATCCCCAATCTAAATATGTATCAAGGTTTATCTTCTCTTGAGATCAAAGAACATTCCCTTTCTATATTACGTATTATATCGTCGAACGTAATTCAACAGAACGAAGTGATGGTCATTTCGCATTCTAATACAGATACGTATATCTGATCATCATAAATATTAATGTTTGGTTGTTTTTTTTTATAGCGGCTAGTTTTGTTCTATTAGCTAGATCTTTGACATAATTAGCATTCTTAGATAAATCATCATAACCCGTTATTATGCACTAAACATTAGTATTAGTCAGTTTAAAATGCTAACATCATCGATTATCTGTTGAAAACAATTCCCAACTCAAATATGCAAACGAAATTATAGGCTTCCTTTTTGGTCTTATCTACGTTACTTTGCTAATTAACGATTCGTTGACATATATTTCCAGACATAGAAAATTCAATTCTCAGCATGCACGATGCAAACATTTTAGACAGATAATTTCCATTCGCAACAGAAGAAAATCAGAACACATTCAATATCAATTAAATATTGTGTGACATTCTGACAATACAGGAATCATATAACATTCCAGACCATTAGTGCACATACATCAATGAAGAGATACGCTACTGATATAAAACCGTTGTTCCATCAGGAGCACACGCTCGCTCATCATCAGAGAATTCTCTGTCTCTTCTGGGTCTTACAAATTTCCAGACCTATTCCCCTTTGGACAGTTTATTTAACGGGAAGATAATATTTTCCTGATCTCGGAACCACCTCCACTCCACCCACCCTCTTCCACAGAACAAACAGGTCTAATATTACCAAGGAGCTTCCTTTGATTTCGTATGGGAAAATACATCCCCTCGTTCAATCATGATTATTTTCTCTTTCCGTTGCTAGCATTGAAAACAGCAATGCATTTCAAACGGGAATTTCGTGCATATGTTGGAAACTGCCAATATGTTAGACGTTTGGTAAATTTTCGTTACAGAAAAGACAATTTTGTTTCACTATTTATTAGCCTGTTCGAAAATATCTTTTTTTTCACACTTAGACATCGTTCTTATATTTTTTGCGACCCGGGTTATGATGGAATGAATTAATTATTGTGACATGATAGTAATCATTGGTTCCACGGACGTTGGGAAACGCAATATATCTAGTCATAGTTTATGAAATAAAGCATTTTGGTGGAAAATGAGATCTTGGCCGCTACTGCTACATAACTATGCGATATTTCTGCAGATTTCTTACTGGTTAATTCCAGACAGCTGTTTCAGGGTGCAAAATCGCTTCCCTTGTGCTTGTTCAGGGCTAACGTTGCAATGGTGATAACACTCATTCAGCACCCAACTCGGTCAAAATTATAAAGCCCAGGCTTATAATTGACACCCATTCTCGAGTACTTAAATGTTACTTCAAACGCCATCCCAGCCTAACACTGTGCCTTCACATATTGAATGGATGACAATTGCTTGCCTGCCATTTATTTTGAACGCGCCAGGCACTGATTGTTGGCCCCATTTCAACTTGTACTGTAACGGAACAATACTGATAAACATTTAAAATCTGATTGAATGTCATACATTGTAAAAGTGGGAATATCTCTGTGTGTATTTTATATATGTTGCTAAATGTACATCATGCTCTTTTTCACTAAGACTAGAGAAAGTAGGGTACTAATAAATCACTTTTTAATATATCCTCAATTTGAGATTTAAAGAGGAATTTTTTTTTCTTTGAATAAACAGATCCATTAAAGTTATTAAGTATGTACTAATACAATCCATGAAACGAAACCAAACTATAGCAGGCAAATAGTTTTTTTAAAATCCTATTTTGTCGAGGTGGACATAAAAGTAGTAGAATGGTGACTAATTAAAGTTGTCTGCTATTGAGCTCTTTAAAAAGATTCGATCCCAGGCCGAGTCATACCAACAACTTACAAAAATGGTACTAACAGCTACCTCGCTTGGCGCTCAGCATTAAGAGGTTAGTGTTAGGCCTGGTCGGCCTGGTGCCAGGATAATGTGACTTGGTGGGACATCATGCTACATGTATGTGGCATGATGCCCCAGTGCTAGATCTCACGATAAACTGCCTCACTGCAGACATCGTAGCGAAATGACTTAAAAAATTGTTAAAGCTACGTTAAAAATCCTAATCACACACACACACACACACACACACACACACACACACACACACACACACTATATGAACTTTGAAACGTCAATTACTTGCGATAAATACCGTGTGGGTTTTACAATGAATTCAATACGTAGCGATAATATAGCATTAGTCCGTTTTTTCATCAGTTGTCGCGGGGCCCCTAGTGGCCTGGTGGTCTAAAGCCAATGTGGGTATGGGAGAAAGCTTGCCAGTAACTTCTCGTGGGTCAGTGATTCTGTTCCCAGGTTCTTCCTCAACCATTAATACTGGCCGACATTTATATCATGCATATCGTGTGCTGAAAATGACTTTAAACCCTATAATAACAACAATAATTAGTTGTCTCCATTAATATTAAAAATAAATGCCTGCAAGTATTTAAGACATGGAAAGAATATCGTCATACATTCCTGGAAGTTTATTTACTACTTATTTACGTTGTCGACAATTCTTTGTCTAAATTAATCTGGGTAATATTGTCAGATAGGTAAAGCATTTCAATTTGTTGTATAAACTCTTTCAAATTCAATTCCTGAAATCATTGGCGTTTTATCCATTGGTATTCATATTCAAGAAGCGTGTATGTGTTATCCGTCCCCTCTCACTAGTACCGAAGCAAACAGATCTTCTTTTGGCTGTATGTGCCTAAAAGGAGAAATCACAGAAAAGAAAAGAAAACAAATAATACTAATAATAATAATAATAATAATAATAATAATAATAATAATAATAATGCAGAGAACCACCTCCCTGCAAACAGTTTTGTTTAACAAAGACACCAAGTATAAATGACAAGAGTCACGTGATGAGGATTCATACTCGGAATTTCAGTCAGATTTAAGGTATTATTTTATCGCATTGTAAATAAGAATATGGAAACTGATTTTCTTTGAAAAGTTTTGGAAATAATAGCATAAACAAAATGTGAATGAAATAATGTTTCCTTTAGTAACTCTGTAAAGACTCGCTGCTTCATAAGCTAGAAATAAACCCGAAGATGGTACTGTAATTAAGAATCAAATAATATAAAATAACCTGAAACTTTGCGTTATTGAATTGCATTGTTTATTTGATGAGTGAGGCAAAAAATAAGGATCAGAAACTAAATATGGAGGTTGTTAAATATAAGTTTGATTTGAAACAGGCCCATATTAACCTGACTATTTTTAGAAAATCAATATTAGTTATATGTGAAACTTAGATTTCGCAATATAAGAAATTGTGAGCCATTGTTCACGGGACTTTTGTTGTCAAATTATGAAATTTGACAGAACAGTGGTGATGTAAAGGGGAAAAGTTTAGAGTTTCTTATGACATTTATTATGTAAGTAGGGCTATTTTTTTTTTGGTTTACACAACTAAGAAATAAACTAGGTGTTTTGTGAGAAAATAAAAAATTAAAACGAAAACATTTAGATTATTGCATGAAAGTGTTCGATTTTTTTATACAATTAATAGGAATATTGCTATGTTTGCAAACTGGCATACAGCAATACTATACCTTATGTTTGGAACATGCTATGTAATATAGACAAAGACATAAATCCTCCTCTTCCTCCAACTACTGATGATGATGATGATAATGATAATGATGATGAGAATGCTGTTGTTGATGTTATTAGGAATTACATCGGCCTAGATAGAACAAGAGGGTAATGCGTTCGCTTTGCATCTATATGGTCTCATGTTCTATTCCTGGATATATGGAAGAAAGATTCTTCTCCGATTTCGTAGAATCTGTAACAGAAACAGCTATAAAAATGATATACAAGTCTGTTGCGTTAGAAAAAAAACCTCATTGATATAGAGTTTAGATTCCTGAATTACTCTCGAGTCTTAGTATGACAAATTCAAACCACCTACATTATAGAGTGATATAAGGACCAATAATAGTCACACCTGCACTGTCTAGGATCTGTAGTCTGTATGATATATATTAATAAAAATATTTATATTAAGTTTATATATGATTTTCAAACAAAACAGAACTAAAAATGACCAATAAAATCTACAAGTAACTATTGGACCTGATTGCCACCAAGGATAATTGAAAGGAATATCATTAGTAACATGTAAACTAAACTTCATTACAACTATGAAAATGTAATGTACAGATCCGATCGACTTCACAAGTCGTTACGGTCAAACTCTGATGTACATTAAGGAACATATTTGACGACAGAATTAACTATTGTTAGTTTCTTGCTTACCTAAAAGTTCTGAAGCACTTGTAAAACACACGGCGTATTTATGATGAATAAATGACATTGGGAAGACTAGAATAGAATATAGTGTCCCATGGTCTGCAATTTATCTTGAAAGCACAAAGCTTGAGAACAAAATGTTCCTTTAGCGAGCATTTAGACACGTGCTACTGCCTAGTGGTTAGTAGAGCTTCCGCCTCGAATTCGGTGGTTAGAGAGTCCACCTCGGATGCGAGAGTTCGCGGGTTCGAACACCGGCTAACTCATTAGGCGCTAAGCATTAGGAGGTAAGTGTGGCCTGGCGTGTATGTACTGTGACTAGGTTGGACATTATACTACATGTATGCGGCATGACGCCTCAAGTGTAGATATCAATATAAACTGTCACTGTATATATTGTAACGAAATTCTTATAGCTATGTTAAAATTCCAGATAACATACGTGTGTGTGTGTGTGTGTGTGTGTGTGTGTGTGTGTGTGTGTTATCTGGATTCGCACAACTTGGAGCCTTCGTGTAAGGAGGAACGCCAAGTGACTCAATAGCTTGCTGTTTGTTCCCATGAATCAGGGTTTATGTTAAACGATTTCAATGCTGCTTTTAGGTTGTGTTTGAACCTCTGGTTCCAAACTCTGTCCAATCGCTGCTCTGTTTGTAGCTCACCATAGAGGAATCTCTAAGGCGGCCGGTGGTCTGGCATGCGTACAACATGTCCCGCTCAGCTTAGCTGGGACTGAATCAGGATGGTGTGGATACTGGGTAGATCTGCTTGGGCTGAATCAGGATGGTGTGGATACTGGGTAGATCTGCTTGGGCTGAATCAGGATGGTGTGGATACTGGGTAGATCTGCTTGGGCTGAATCAGGATGGTGTGGATACTGGGTAGATCTGCTTGGGCTGAATCAGAATGGTGTGGATACTGGGTAAATCTGCTTAGGCGAGTGTCAGGAACCTTGTCCTGCTAAGTAATGATGAGGATTAATTCCGTGACTTCTGGCGTGAAAGTGGTTCAGCTTCATCGCATGTATATGGGTAGTACAACTGCACTGTAGACTTCTAGTTTGGTCTGTATACTAATGTCACTTCTGTTCCAGTCTGCTAAAGTTGCACTGCCTCTGGCAATGCGAAGGTTCATCTCATCGTCAATAGTGACACTCTGTGATAGAGTGCTGCCATGGTAGGTGAAGCGGTTCACTACTTTAAAGTTTTAGCCGTTGACAGTGATGCTGGGCTCAACACAGGGCTTTCCATGATCCGGTTGATGCAGGACTTCAGTCTTCTACGTACAAAAGTGGTTTTATTTCTTATCTCCATTGTATATATGTATTTTGTACTTGAAAGGGTTTCGTTTTGAAACCAATATTTTGAATTTTCTCTATGACGCCACGTGATATTAACTCGATGAAATCAACGTATCACTGACACTCTAAACTGATTCTCTGTGTTAGTGTATTTATTAATGAGGAAAACTCTGAAACATGGAACCAAAAGGTTGATACTACACGTATGCCATCTTGAGGAGTCATGTATCGGTTAGTTTCTTTGGAATTCCCATGTTTTTTTTTTCTTTGTTTGAACTTTATCGGCAAACGATAGTGTGTGTGTGTGTGTGTGTGTGTGTGTGTGTGTGTGTGTGTGTTTCCAAAATATAAGAAACGATATGGCACCAATTTCAACAACACAATGTTTAAAGCTGCATTAAGAGTTTAAACATTTAATTTTATGTCTTTCGTCACAGTCATCCAGTTATGGCTGACTTTAATAAAGTAACTTAATTTACTTAAGTCTCCAGGAAAACTCAAGCCAGGAACCCAGGGATCACATTGGATTAACTAAACTGATCAATAAATTGTCTTAAGTTAGACCTAAATTATCATTTCGTATGGTGAAAGCTTTACTGGTTGGCTGAAATTTACGTTTGTCTTTAATCTGACCAATCACATGTCTTGTGTCAAGAGTTAATTAAAAAATAAGTTACTTTGGGTCAGAATGTTTGTGTCTTGACTTAAGCTTAAGTCACCCGCTCCGATTGCCTATTGGTCAGAGCGTCCGCCGTTGAAGCGGGAGGTCGTTGGTTCGATCCCAGGCCGAGTCATACCAAAGACTTACAAAAATAGTGTTAACGGCTGCCTCGATTGGCACTCAGCAGTTTTAGAGGTTAGTGTTAGGACTGGTTGGCCTGGTTAGAGTATAATGACTGGGTGGGACATCATGCTACATGTATGCGGCATGATGCCCCAGTGCTAGACATCACTATAAACTGCCTCGCTGCAGGCATCGTAGCGATATGACTGAAAATTGTTAAAGCTAAGTTAAAAATCCTAATCAAACAAACAAATAAGTTTAAGTCAAGGTTCAAATTTCGTTTGGCCAAATTGACAAATATTAATAATCTTGAACTTTGCTGTTACATCTACTTTAATGTACGTCCTTGCCATCACAATAATGCAGATTTTTAAAGGCATTTACTAAGCTTTTCCTTTCCGTCTACTCTTGAACTTAATTACAGTAAAGGATTTGGACAACTTTGACTAATCCGTCTAGTATTTTCACAGATACACTTGTAATCCCTAACAGTCAGATGGATAATAACTTGCACATTAATTTCACATTATTTGAAGCCACTGATGCTAGGTCTGGTGGCTAACATGCCCGCACGGACTGCCAGCTACAGATATATATGGCACCCATTTATCTTCAATGGCTTGGGTGCTGTTTAGTCTTTTAAACGCCTCGTTATCCAGATCCGAGATCAAGTTCCGGATCCCACTTTATCCAGTGATTGATTATCTTGAGGATGTAGTAGAAGAAATATTTATATCAACTAAATCTATTCAATAAAATCACATCATATTGTATTTACCTAGCTACATATATATGACCTGATGCAGTCATTATATAGACTCTATGCCTAACAGCGGAATAAATATGTATACGGCTAATTCGCCTGTAGAGCAGTTGACTAAATCCGCAGCATATTGCTTAAAACTAGTTCGCCGCTATTGTGGCTCAGTAACCAGAAGGTGATCCTACCCTTCGATTCCTGCCAATGGTTCGAATGGAATCGGCTATCTTTGCGCGTACTTTTGTCCATTTATCTTTTTGCAATATAACCTCCAATGTACTTATGTGCTTAAATCAACGAACCAGATCTGTATATATGTGTATTTGTGTATCACTTGTTTAATTTTGTTTACACTATATATCAGTGAACCTAACGTGTACCTATCTACCTATGTCTACCCATTTCAAGCAGCTAGTGGCATAAATAGTTATGAATATATGGATTTTGTAATACCCGTTATACACAAGAAAACCCTTAAACAAAACTCCACGAAATATCCCCTCCCGAAATGATTAATATATATATATATATATATATATATATATATATATATATATATATATATATATATATATATATATATATATATATATATATATATATTCGGCATTAGTTGTTTTCTAATTTCTAAGATTAGGCGCTAAAGATTAGGCGCTATACAAAGTCCAAAGTAAACATGACTAAATAAAAATAGTTTCCTTCATGTAGTGAAATGCTGGCCTTGTTTATGACTGAAATGTTCTCGGTATGTCTATTCATACATGCTATTCTTTTTTTCTTTTGTACAGTGTCAATTACTACTTGAATGCACATTTTAAAATTATCATTCCTCCAGGAGCAGTCCCAGTTCTTTGAGTTTAAAGAAAGTGATTAATATGGAATTATGTGCTTGCATGATATCCTTGTTGTCAATTATTTCACTGACAAAGAATATTTAGAGTGTACTCATTTTAGAAAATGTAATAATAACATACGATAACAGACGGGTAGCTAGCTGATAATTTAGTAAGCACCACGTGTCACAACGAGAGCAAACACTTTTGATCTTTGAAACAAGACAATTACTCAATGAAATATGTCACTCTCGGGTAGATGGTAACACCCGAAATGGCATATGAAGTGTGACCCTTTTCTGTGCCAGATGACTTTATTAGCATGCAGCTGACACGCGAATGTGAATTTTACATCGAGCCATGTTTGTTGTCGGACATTAGAAATAACGCTATTCCACCTCTATGCACCATAGTAGTCATTACAGGCAGCCGTGAACATACGAATCTAAACTAACATAGTTCAACAAAGCAACGACAACCAATATCTCCCCAACTGTAAGTTAGCGTTCAGTTATGACAGGTTTCTCCAAAACTGTAAGTAATTTAGTGTTAAGTTACAGAAAATGTCTCCACAACTGTAATTTAATGTTAAGTTCTAAAATATGTCTCCCATACGGTAAGTTAAAGTTAAATTACAAAATGTGTCACCCAACTGTTAGTGTTAAGTTACAAAAGGTGTCTCCCCAGCTGTAAGGTAGTTTTAAATTAAGTGTCTCCCAACTCTAAGATCGTGTAAAGTTTAAAAAGTGTCTCCCTAACTGTAAATTATTGTTAAACCCCTCCACCACTGTAAGGTTAGTGTTATGTTACAAAGAGTATCTCCCCAACTATAAGTTAGTGTTATGTTAAGAAAAAGTCTCCCCAACTGCATGTTAGTGTTATATTAAAAATGTGTCTGCCCATCTGTAAGTTAGTTTTATGTTTGGAGAAAAAAATGTCTCCCCAACTGTAAGTTAGTGTTATGTTTTAAAAAATGTCTCTCCAACAGTAAGTTCGTGTTATGCTAAAAAGTGTCTCCCAAACTCTAAGTTAGTGTTGTGTTTAAAAAAGTGTCTCCCAAACTCTAAGTTAGTGTTATGTTTAAAAAAGTGTTTTTCCAACTGTAAGTTAGTGTTATGTTTATAAAACGTCTCCCCAAATGTAATTTAATGTTATTTTTTAAAAAGTCTCTCCAACTGTAAATTAGTGTTATGCTCACAGTGTCAAGTTACAGTTCAACAATTGTAAGCGTAACGCTGAAAATAAAATTCTGGAATATAACATGTTTTTTTATATTTGGTATCATGATTGTTCTCTTTCAGTTTCCAATTAGACGGATGAAATTATTTGTGCAAGAAAACCTAGCTGATTAGTCAACTGAGAGTAAACGAAACAAGATGATACACATTTAGAAGTTTTATTGTCAGCTGTTGTTTGTCAGTTATAATTAAATCTTGAGAAGATACAAATACATTTTTAAAATATTTAAGCAAATGAATGTTGTCCAAATCAGCGACAAATGATCATGAATTTCTCTGTAATTCACTTCCCGCATTTAAACATGTATTGTATAAAAATGGATATCACATTTTAAAATACGTTAACCAGGCAATAAACGTCGCCTTACGAAACACTTTTTTTAAAAAATAAAAATAAAAAGAGGACAAAAGGAAATAAGAAAAAATTGTAATATGCACTTTTATCATTTAGGGTGGGATGAATCGATGGAATTGTTATATCATCTTTGGCTTAGTATTTCATCCTGTCTTAATAAAAATTATTTCGAACGGATACTTGAATATAATGTATTCTGTCTGTCGACTGTGGTTGAAACAATTTTGCATCGTACATCACAATATGATTTTTATGTCATTACGTAAGTCCTCTAATACAGTGATCAGAGACTTTTGGAAATAACTCGAAACAATTTTATGTGAAATTATCTTTCAATATTTTAATAGAAACATTTAGTTTCTTATGAAAGTTATTTACCTTTAAAATGGCCAGACTTTTCTAATAAATTTTGAGTTTCTCTGTCAGAAACGTGTGGTTGTTTAAAACAATACAGTCTGGAACTAAATATTTTCTGTTCAAGTGTATATCTATTTTGTTTTTAAAAGTTTTAGACAAATATAATAGAACAAACACTACGTATGCAATATAGCTCAAACTATATACTGTTTAATGCTTGAAGCTGTTATTCTGACACTGTCGATAGACTCCTCCCCTTTCCTTTTTTGACTGACCAGAAACCAGTTTTCATTTATGGATCGAGTGAAAATACTGTGAAACTTGGAGACGAAGGGCATGCCTGAATTAAGCTTATGTATGGAGTAGATACCAATCAACAGTTCTTTTGTCTTCTTTTGTTTGCAATTTTACATAATAACCATTATGTAACATGCTGTAAGGAATGTAATCTAGGTTTAAGTCAAGTTTATCATTTGCCCGATGTCATCTGTGACGTATGTAATCTGGGTTTAACACAGGCTTATCATTTGGCAGATATATGTGACGTAACCTATCCGGTAGCTTAAGTGGTAAGAGCGTCCACCTGATGCAGAGTAGGTCAGGGATTCGATTCCCTGCTGAAGTCATACCAAAGACTTTTAAAACTGGAACTAGCAACAGCCTCGTTATGGTGCTCATCATTAAGAGGTTTGTATTTTGGAGTGATCGGCTGGAGTTAATGTGTATGGACATCACTGCTGACATCGTAGCATTATGACTTAAACTGTTAAAGCTACGTTAGTAACATAAAAATACACATGTGGTGTGGCGTCATGCGGTGATGCTCCACTCGTGTATGTATATATGTATGTATATATGGTTATGTGTGTGTGTGTGTGTGTGTGTGTGTGTGTGTGTGTTAGTATTATGGAAACTGTATAAAACTTTTGTACCTAGGTGCGTTAATGTACGAAAAGTGTACCATAGACGTCTTTCATTATGTTTAGCAGTAAACCATTATTAACCGAGGTTAACATATATTAGAAAATTAAATCATCAGACCCAGTATTTTTTATTTATTTATTTATTTATTTATTTATTTATTTATTTATTTATTTATTTTCGTATTCCTTCTTCATTTTCTTTTCTCACCAAAATATGTCAGTCCAGAAAACAATACTCCCCGATTTTGCAAATTACAATAAGAGAGGACTATATCCTTTATTTTTGAAGTTTCATTATTTTATGCAAAGAATGAAAATCAAACTTTTGATGTTATGTTCCTGCCGTATTTTCGGGTTTCATATACTATTTGATGTTATTAATTAACATTGAATACAAAATGCAATACAAAATGTATGCAATGTAGTCTTGAGGGTTTTTTTATGATTTTGTCATCGTTGGGGTCAATGACTGCATTTTTTATTCGTTTGTCATAATAGCGTTTTAGTTCCCTGTATCGTTTACCCCCACAAGCAAGACACAACTGCGATTTTCCCCTTACCCCAGCCCCACATCGGAGGCATGGGAGAGGACCGAAAAAACCGTTGCGAACGCTTTGTAAATGATACCCACAGAATTCGCTTCTGCATGATTTGTTACACGGGGTTGTTGATCCAATCATTATATATCCTCTCGGAGAATACCTCTCTGCTGCTTACCGAACGAAAGTTGCAATTGTCTATTTGTATGACTCAACAATTCACATTTCAAGTTGCTCAAAATGCGTAAGAAACTATTTGATTTTTTAAATTAGTATTACAGTTCGGTACCTAGATGTGTTATGGATAAACAACAACGAAGGATCAATCATTAGTTACTGAAAATAATATTTAATTGGGATGATTGAACATGTATGACTTTGAAGGAAACATGATAGTGTAATATATAGATGAATATATTGCAGCAGAACTAATGTCCACTGTCATAAATACATCCCACTGTGACACACACACACACACAAAGTTTGTATTATTATGTTACATAATAAGTTTGAGGTGTGCGAAATAACAGTGAGAGAGAGAGAGAGATGTATGTATATATATATATATTAATCATTGCCCTGGTATGCATAATGATTGCACGTATCATATATATATTATGTTACATAATAAGTTTGAGGTGTGCGAAATAACAGTGAGAGAGAGATGTGTATATATATATATATATATATATATATATATATATATATATATATATATACGTGCAATCATTATGCATACCAGGGCAATGATTAATATATATATATATATATATATATATATATATATATATATATATATATATATATATATATATATATATATATATATATATATATATATATATATATATATATATATATATATATATATATATATATATATATATATATATATATATATATGTATATATATATATATATATACATTAGTACTAGTACTACTACTACTACTACTAATAATAAAATAATAATAATAATAATAAAATAATATCAATAATAATTAATCACACGTGCAACGACATAAGCATCCATATAAAATCATCCAGATTACTTCAACAATAATCCATGATCGTGAATATAAAATGGTTAAAACGATAATCCATAATTATGATAATAAAAATAAAAAAAATAATAAAAATAAGGACAATAATAATAATAATAATAATAATAATAATAATAATAATAATAATAATAAAGTTTAATACTCACTGAATAGAATGAGTCAATATTGGTCAAGTTACCAAATTTCAATCGTCTATTTTACCAGCTAGCAGATGGTGTTTTATGTTTAAATGAAAAATCTATTGGTCATTAAAATACAAATATATCAGCAGAATGACTACAATGGAGAGTACGCAAACACGAACTTTTAGAAATATATTTGAAATGATGAAAAATGAAATATGATTACTCTAATCCGACAGTAGTAGTAGTAGTAGTAGTACTAATGTGTGTATATATATATATATATATATATATATATATATATATATATATATATATATATATATATATATATATATATATATATATATATATATATACATACATACATACATACATACATACATACATACATACATACATACATACGTGGGTGAAAATGAATCATCACAAAATCTTTCACAACTCTTCATTTTATCCACAGCATTTCATTTAATAGGGAGTAAAATGCAGTATATTTATTGATCAACGGATTCCCTGTGTGAATCAATGTTGAATTTAATTATGGTTAAATTTTATATCTACATTTTAATCCATCGTGGTATATCGACTTAAATATATACAACAAACACTGTGTTTGAATTTACTTGGCTTAGCGGTCTTTTCTGAAAGAGAACGTTAATCATTTTTTAAATATCGTGTGTGTGTGTGTGTGTGTTTGATTTGGATTTGTAACGTAGATTTTAACAATTTTTCAGTCATGTCGCTACAATGTGACAGTTTATTTTTATGTCGAGCACTGGGGCATTATGCCGCAGACACGTAGCATCATGTCCCACCGAGTCACATAATTCTAACACCAGACCGATCAGTCCTAGCACTAATCTCTTAACGCGGAGAACCAAGCATGACAGCAGTTAGTACCATTTTATACGTTTTTTGAGGCGGTTGGGGTTCGAACCTGCGCCCTCCCACATCGGAGGCGTACACTCTAACCATGTAAGCCACTCGAGCGGTTCGTTGAATCGTCTATGTTATATGATGGGTATTTTTCCATTTTTATGACTAGAATTTACTTATCACAGGACTATATAGAATATTGGATAATATGTAAATAATACTATAATGGTGTCTATGCCAATATCTCACGATACGGTAGAATAATGGATATGTAAATAATAATATAATGGAGTTTATTTTAATATCTCACGATACGGTAGAATAATGGATATGTAAATAATAATATAATGGTGTTTTTGTCAATATCTCAGAATTACGAAGAAAAATGGATAATATGTAAATAATAATACAATGGTGTTTTTGCCAATATCTCAGAATTATGAAGAATAATGGATAATATGTAAAGAATAATATAATGGTGTCTATTCCAATATTTCATGATTAGGTAGAATATTGGATATGCAAAGAATAATATAATGGTGTTTATGCCAATTTCTCGGGATTTGGTAGAATAATGGATAATATGTAATTAATAAGGTAATGGTGTTTATGTCAATATCTCAAGATTAGTAATAATATTTGTTATATGAAGAATAACATAATATTGAGTATTAGGTACACGAATGGATAATATGTAAAGAATAATATAATGGTGTTTATACCAATATTTCAGGATTAGGTATAATAATGGACAATATTTAAAGAATAATATAATGGTGTTTATGCCAATATTTCAGGATTAGGTGTAATAATGGAAAGTATTTAATATAATGATGTTTATGCCAATATTTCAGGATTAGGTATAATAATGGAAAGTATTTAATATAATGGTGTTTATGCCAATATTTCAGGATTAGGTATAATAATGGAAAGTATTTAATATAATGGTGTTTATGCCAATATTTCAGGATTAGGTATAATGATTTACAATATTTAAAGAATAATATAATGGTGTTTATGCCAATATTTCAGGATTAGGTATAATAATGGACAATATTTAAAGAATAATATAATGGTGTTTATGCCAATATTTCAGGATTAGGTATAATAATGGACAATATTTAAAGAATAATATACTCTTAATTATTCCAATATTTGAGGATTAGGTACACGAATGGATAATATGTAAAGAATACTATAACATAAATTATGAGAAACAATAAATATGAGCAAGACCAACATTAAATTCACAGTCAGTAGTAAACTTTTATATTACTCTGGACTGTACTCTCCCATTTCACCATGTCATAAACATGTGTAAGGCTGCAGTTCTTGAGCTGAGACGCATTAGCTCCATTCTCAAATATCTTCCAGTTGATGCCACTAAAACACTTTTGTGTTTATTAGTACATTCAAGACTGCACTAACTGTAACTCAAGTCTGGCTGGTTCGTATCAATATCTACTCCAAAGGGATAAAACAGCTGCTCTGATCATCCCACGAGTACCACGATCAGTGCATACATCCCCACTGCTCTGTACCCTATACTGGCTATCCATTCGATCCAGATTCAAACCCAAAAATGTGTTCTCTGTGCTACGTTTTACAAGGACGAACTACCAGTCCAACATACCCATCTGGACTCACCTATGTGTAAACACCATCAAGATACTTACGCTCCTCTTCTGACAATCGTATACTAATTATTCCGACTTTACAAATGAAGTCATTGGATAACGTTCTTTTGCATACCAGTGCCCAGCAACGTTGAACGAATTGCCCATCGAAATTACACAAAGGCACAGTGATCCATTTTCAAGAGTGCTCTTAAAACTCATCTTTATCCACTGTAAGAACAACCGTAAAGACGTAATCATGTTTCATACCTGAAATATTTTCAACATTTGGTATGTTTTCTAATTTAATGTCGTTTTTTTTGTAGTAATATAATTATAGATGTTGTAAAGCGCTTAGAGCTTACACAGATTAGGAACTATACAAAAATATTATTATTATTATTATTATTATTATTATTATTATTATTATTATTATTATTATTATTATTATTATACCAAGCCATGCTGGTGCTGTTTCTGTAGCTAACTAGCCCAAAACCTGTTATCAATATATTTCTTACCGTTTAATGATTTATAACTGAATGAATCAGCACTACTACCACTATCTCCACTGCTACCATCTGCTTCCAAGGAGCGTTTCATAAACTTTGCTATAGTTTGACCAATAATTGCTGTTATCTTACAATTACTTCAAAAATATTAGCAATTGATATACATTTGCCTTCTTAATGGGAACCTTTATTTAACTCAGGACAATTATGTAGTTGATATCTAAAGTTATTTCCTTAACCTTTTAATCATTTATTTATGTTAACTCCTTTGCTTTCAATACTAGGTACTTTTGCTCTAAATGCTTTTAATTAATTATATTAATGAAGAAAACAAACCATCAAACAAATTCAGTGTTAATAAATGTGTATTCGGCAGATGTTTATTTGGAATTCCATTCTTGCATTTGTTGTTATCTTATCAAATCTAATGACGTTAGAAAATAACTTCCCACAGATCAGTTATTACCGTTTGCTCTGTTAAAATGTTAGTTTACAACACACTATTTAGTTTACCTTTTTCAGAAATTCTTATGTGTTTGATTTAAAGTAATAAATTTTAATGTTTAATGTATGAAATATATTTCATTAGTTTATACTGAACTTTTTTTTATGGCCTAGTTTGTTTTCTGTATTTATCAGCTGAAGCTTCCATTACATGAATTAAAGCTGTGAAGAATTTCTTTGGAAACTTTGACTTATTAGTTAAATATATTCTGTCAGGTTATCTCTTCCTTAGTTTTTTATTCATATTTAAATTCACAATAACCTTCAATTTCAATTACATAATATATGGCATTTCACACTATGTAACTCGATCATAAGCCACTTTGAAAAGAATTTTTTTTAAAGATGAAAATTAAGGTGAAACTGGAATTGACATATATGACAAAGTCTGCCTGAAGATGAATATTGCAAGAAAGATTTAGAATTTAGTTTAGGAAATGATACATATACTTAAGTGGCATTATATTAATGCAAAACAAAGTAAACAAGTTAATAGTTTTGTAAATGTTAGAACTTTTAAAATATCAAAATCATTATCATACTAGTATTTCATAATACTAGAGCAAAACGACTGTAATTACTAATTAGAACATTTTGTCTACTTGCAAAATTGAATAATTTACACACCAAGCTGAAAGACGAACAATTCACAACAATATTCGAAGTTGGATTCTGTACGGGATTTTCAACCTTTAGAATTAGATTACATATTTCACATAGAGTGCGAAGTTGATAATTTCTAAAAACACTAATTTAATGCATACAAATCACAAGAGAAAAGTTCAAAACGACGACATTAGAACCACTGAAAATAATAATAAATATCGAGAGAAAAAAAGGTAATAAAATGTTTTATGTCTCTTTCTTCTGACAATTACTGCAGTGGTTGATATT
This sequence comes from Unio delphinus, assembly GCA_029339505.1. Taxonomy (NCBI): domain Eukaryota; kingdom Metazoa; phylum Mollusca; class Bivalvia; order Unionida; family Unionidae; genus Unio; species Unio delphinus. The sequence continues at coordinate 9,920,301 of JAQISU010000017.1, read as the reverse complement.
TAGATGTCTATTATATAAGTAAATGCATGTTCAAAAAAAGAGAACATAACTAAAAAAAAAATCAAGCCATGGACGAGAATAAGTTAAAGTAAATCACAATTTTCTATGCTTGGAGATGGTATAATCTTCCATGTGAAATGCATCAAAATCTTAAATCACGAGAAAACGAAATGCTGCATAATCAACAAGGATGTTTGTATTGTTAAAATTAGAAGACAATTTTGAAAATATGCCCAAGATTATAACCGCAAGCAAGATAAATTTAAGTTTCTTACGGCAACAACCCCCCTCCCTTCCCCCTCTCTCTCTCTCTCTCTCTCTCTCTCTCTCTCTCTCTCTCTCTCTCTCTCTCTCTTATTAGTTGGTACATAAGTATAATGGTTGAGTCGAGGCAGGTGAAAAGAAACGCACCAGTCATTTAGGAAAACGTAGAATTCGGATAACACAGGAATATTATTTAATTTTTCATCAATAATTTTGCAATTTGGTTATTCAGCCAATCCATATCATCATGTTACGTCATTCAGTCATCAAATACATATATTACGGTTCCACTGTACATCCCGTACAATAGTTTGATTTTTGTTTTAAAAATTGCTACTAGAAAACTATTGTTGTTGTAGTATAAAACATGAGTTGCCAAAAGCGGAACATATCTTCCCAAGATTTTCAGATAGCTGTTTTGCAATACCATTGCATAATTTGTTGCTAGATGAACGATAAGACTTGAGTTAATCGAATGTTTTACAGGAAATCTTGAAAGTAGGCACGAAATTGTTTTGATAGTCTTTTACGTAATTTGCGACAACATTTCTTGCAAAATAGTTTGAGAGAAAAAAATGGCATGAAAAATAAATTCATTTGTATTGCCTAACATGATATGTTCCTCATAATCATGGGATTTCCTAGTCCTTCATAGACCAAGTTAGAATCGTTGCTTACTATGTCAACCTGCTTTACATCAAACCATCCCCACCCCTACTAAATGCAGCAGCAGTAGCAACAACAACAAAGTACATGTACCACCTGATGGTCCTTTGAACGTGTACACCGGTTACTTATCTACCTTGGTCGATCATGCATAATTAGTGAATACATTGTCCAAATTGAATGCAGAATACAATTTGGTTAATCTGTCCTCTCACAGTAAGTTTGTGGATATAAGGGGAAATGCAAGGATACATGAGTAATTAGACCATTGAGGGGAAATACGAGAACACGAGATTAAATCCAGCATCCCGGAGTAGTTCTAAGCTATAGAGGAAATGAATATTCAGTGCTGCCAATATGTATTGGGGGAAAATGTGAAGACAGTCGTACTTGTAATTTCAAACAATTATTCTGCATACAAACGGAGGAAACAAAAGAGGAAAGATAGGACTAGGAAATATTAAATTAACGATTGATTGACGGAGGCAGGTAACAATTAGAATATATAGAAATTAAGTAAATGAATATTATTTTCATGAAAGGTTATATACATTAATAGACAAAACGAGTAGATGCTTTTGTAGTTCATATTCTACAAACTAAAGTCCCTTGCCCAGGTTTCATACATCAACTGCATTGGTCTGCAGTTTTTTGGATAATACAGACTACACCAAACAACCTAATCATATCTGTTGTGAATCTTTAATTGCCTCCATCAGTACTCCGAGCAGTCTGTCATTAACTGTCTATTTTTACATTGGACCCAGTATAGCTGTTTCTTGAAACTGTCTCCTGTAAAAGGCATCGTACAACAGAGAAGCCGAAATCACTGACTGATCCACTACCGACCGTACCGACAAAATTAAATAACGATCGCAATACAAATTTAGATATGCCCGAGTCTGATGTATGTGTATGTCACGATAGACGCAGTTCTACTGTGCACTTTACGTCGCTCGATTTGTAAAGAAACGGAACCGTGCAGATGAGTGGAACACTCGTTTCGGATCTTGGTTTTTCACGTAGGAAACCTACATCCAACGTTCCCTCTAAGCTGCTGCGCGCGCGCAGCTGCTCAGGCATCCCCGCACAGCTGAATTGTTAATTTTTGCTCAATCCAATGTTAAATTTTGCTCGTCTCCGTAATACTTGCGCAGTGCACTGAGCACTGCGCGCACATCTACCATTCGTTTAGAGGGAACGTTGCCTACATCATGAGGCTCACATTATCAGCGCTAATGTGTCGTGTTTTGGGCTATTATTTACATTCCAGGAAGAGATCGATATTGTCTGACCTGGGTCACATTGTGTGACGCAAGACAAACGGTGTGTGTCTCTCTATGGGTTTACTTCAAACCTCACGCGGGTTTCTATTGTTTAAAAAGAAGGCAGTTTATGGCATTTTTTTTACTCCTTACACTATGCCAATCAAGACTCGTATATTTAAATCATTTATATTCCTTTTGTTTATGAAATACATTGCATTAGTTGTAAGATCAAATGCACCATGACTATCAAACTTACGTTATGATCTAACATGCACACGTTAACAAAAATCAACAAAGGCTATCTTGACATTTTGGAAATAGTATAATCGGTTTGATACGACTAAACTTTTTGATGCAAACGACCTTTCCCGAATCACACCGTTTGCTTTTTCATTCAACTTAGGAGACAAGGGGCTGAATTCAGTATATATTATACATTGTATTTTATGTCTAGGCACCATTGGAGCAATATTTCAGCAACTTTCTAGGAACAATCAAATGAAATTTTTCATGACTTTCTTTGGGTCTGCACTAAGATGCAACGACAATTATTTTATGAATTGTCATTGTGCTACCTGGGCAAATATATATTTTTAGATTATAATGTCTGGTTTTTTTATACCTCAGGTGAAAATATTACTTGTCATCTTTTCTGTACTAATGAAAACATTTTGCTGCATACAAAACGTTTACTATGTGTAAATCCTTTCGAAAAAGTATATTGTTGAATGTCTGTCCAAATGGTTGAAAGCTCTTTAATGCGTCTGAAATGGCCCTTTTCCGTCAAGAAATGATCCACGATACTCTCGATAGCACACTGCGAAATTTTACATGAACTTTCAATATCGCGAACAAACTTACATCAGCGGTGTATGTGTGTATGCAATGTATATGCAATGTTCAGAATGCAATATGCAGGAATTTACATAGTGCAGAAAAGCTTCATTTGTAATTTTCAAATAACCATTTTGCTCAAATGCTTTCTGTGTGTGTGTCATGCTAGAGGCTGCAATGGCAGCCATGTTCGTTGTTCAGTCTTTATATTTGGTCAGCAGCAAATTTAGCTGCGAATATAATTTGATATAATAAAAAAGGATCAACTTTTATAATATGCCCTTCTTCATCATCTAGTGATAAGTCACTTGTTTCTTATAGCTGTTACAAATCAATGGGGAATGCAATTGTTGTAAACTAAGGATTTCGTACTTATTTGCCTCTAAAAATAAATAAAGCATTCTTTTTAAACAAGGATTTAGTTTTGTTAACATCATTTAATGTGACGCAGGAAACTAAAGGTTCGTAACACCAAATTAACATTGGTTAAAATGTAATGTTATTTATTAATTGTTTAAATAAAATGTTATTTATTTCTTGTTAACATATAATGTTATTTATTCCTTACGAATCATTATTTGTTTCCAACACAACTGTTTATCATAAGAATTGAACTTTACATGATTCACGACGTCTTGAAATCAGTTAGACACGATGTATTAACGGTTTTCTATTATGTATTGCCGTTTATTTCAAGCTTCACGACTTTATGAATCCTGTTTGACAGTATTATTGCCCCGATTCAGTAATTTAATTATTTTATTAATAATTCTTAAATCTGCTTAAGGAACTAAAATCTCTTACATAAAAGTCATCTCTAACCATTATCTACATATCTGATGCCTACAAATAGGGTATAAAGCCATAAATGTCATCTTTGATATGATCACACTCTAGATCGTTCTTCATTCAATTTATCAAATTAATGGCTTTATCATACGAGTAGTAGTACTGTTGTGACGAAACATTCGATACACTCCAACATTAACATTAACCCATATTAACTAACCTTGTGTTGAGATTATCATTTGAAGAGCGTGTTAACTTATATATATATATATATATATATATATATATATATATATATATATATATATATATATATATATATATATATAATTGCATGTATAATATTGCTATAGGTAGACAACTTGTCTGTTGTCATACTGCCATATTTCATCCTAGTGGACATACGGAATTTCCGTGGTCGTTTCCTATGATGAAACTCAAGAATATGAAACTACCAGCTAATAACTCTGCTAAAGGGAAATGTTTGTGTTATGGGACGTGACGTCAATCAGCCTTTTATTAGTTACCGGTGTATGGTAATGTCTAGCAAATGTACGTCGCGTACCAGATAACTTGGAAATAACTCAGTTGAGAGATACAACTTAATTAGGGGATTATCCATGGAAAAGAGCAATGAACTCATTGGCAATGGGCAAAGTAAAGTTTGGTTCAAAATAAATGCGATAACTTATTAAATTATTTGCACAGTTTCAATCAAACGAATAACGTTCTTGTAAAACAAAATAGCGTTCTTGTAAGTCGATACTTGAAAATAGCAACCAAAGTTGGGAATACATGTATTTGAGTCGCCCGTAATGATTTTTTTTCCAGGCCTCAGTTTGTAAACGCTGTGCATGTATATGCAGTTGTGTGTGGTTAATATAGTATTTCAGAGCTATCAGACCTTCCCTCTGCCATTTTGTTAGTCTACTGTACTACACCAGAAGATGTTGCAAGAATCCACATCAGTTTGATGTATTTGGTGATTTGCATGCGGTGTAGTGCACTATGTATGTTGCCACAGCAAAGTCCGACAATATTCATATTTTACAATGCAAATAAAAATAGCTCAGAATATAGTTCTCAATGCGGTGTGTGTGTGTGTGTGTGTGTGTGTGAGTGTGTGTGTGTGTGTGTGTGTGTGTGTGTGTGTGTGTGTGAGTGTGTGTGTATGTGTGTCTGTGTTCGTGATTTTAAATTTTAACATTTTTTTTTTTTAAATTCAATGTCGGTGAATTTCATATGTCTTTTTCTTTACTTTGTTGGAAAAGTCCGAGGATGTTCTGATTGTATTTCAAATGGTGTTTCGTTCCCGATCGTTGGAAAAAGGCATTAGAGCATCGAGACTCAAGAATCAATAGTTGTTTGGGGGGTGGGTGGAGGAGCATCAGCTAATATTACGAATGATTTTATCACGAACATCATGGAAAGGGCATTTAAAATAGACGGAGCTTTCCCTGAAGAACCATTTACGGTCCACGTGGCGTATATGCACTGTATCTGAAAAAAAAACAATCCTTCCATTGGGATCTGGAAAATTGAATATGTCATTCGAGGTGTTGGTTTGACATTCAGCATATTGCTTCTGTTTGTATAACACGAACACAGGACCCAGTCTAAATATAAATATGTCAATCAGATAGGCAGAGTTAAACAAGGTGTCCCAAGAAATAAATATGTTTTGCTGAAAATTCATTTCTTTTGATGCTTTAAAAGCTTCATGATTTCCTCTATTTTAGATTTTTCAAGAATCAACAAAAGTACACAAAAGTTAATAGATAGATTTTATTTACGTTTTCATGTTGTCTGCCATATTTTCTATCAACCATATGTATTATCTTTCTAATTTACAGGCTTGAGTACATGTAATTTCTTTAGCGTACTACAATTATTCTTTTTGCGGATGTAGTATTTGACATGAATTCACCCATATAGAACTAACTTTTCCCATAAATATATAAATATGATAGGAAGGATGCCTCAGCCTCCACCCCCATCCCCCAATAAAAGTTCACAAGGATAATGCTTTCAACAGACATTATTATTACTGGAAATGGAAACGCCAGGGAAATAGCGTATAAAATAAATGGAACAGTCTTGTAAATGACGTAGAAGGTAAACTGGAAAGGTCTGGAAAATGGCATATACGTAAAATGGAACAGTCTGAAACATGGCATATATACCATAATGGAAAAGTCTTTAATTAGCATCACTAGTTTATTAGCAGAACGTCTAATTTTTGCATCAACAAATCTGTCTGTTTCAAAAATGATTTGAGAGTTAGAGTTCAGTAATCTGTATGTATTATTGGTAAAGTACCCATTGTTATTAAATGGTTCCTTTTATACAAACTATCTGAGCATTGTCTTTGAATTCATAGTCACTGTTTGTGAATGATATGTTTTCTTCGAAATTCTCACTGGTATTTTGAACTCATTAAGATAACCGTTTAGTTCCTGCATACGATTTCCAGGCAATTTGTATAGGATTAAAATTACATATTAGTGAACATTGTCAGCAATTTCTCAATTATAAATACCTTATCATACCGTAAGCCTGGGTTGTAGAGCGAAAGACTTATGGGATGTTAACATTAACATATTGGCACTATTTTCCAATAGCTACCCAATGACGACCACATTTCTATTTGCTCCGTTAGAAATTAGACTTGCATCATCCAGCTATGGTTGTCATTGATAAATTATTCTTTACAGCTATAGTTGTCATCGATAAATTATTCTTTACAGCTATGGTTGTCATTGATAAATTATTCTTTACAGCTATAGTTGTCATCGATAAATTATTCATTACAGCTATAGCTGTCTTCGATAAATTATTCATTACAGCTATTCATTACAGCTATAGTTGTCATCGACAAATTATTCATTACAGCTATAGTTGTCATCGATAAATTATTCATGACAGCTATAGTTGTTGTTCATGACAGCTATAGTTGTCATCAATTAATTATTCACGACAGCTATAGCTGTCATCAATAAATTATTCATTACACAAACGGTATAATGGCTATTTATATATGTATTGCCTCGTTTGTTTTCCGTTTCAGAACTGACCATATATACGAATTTTTTTGTATATGTCGACTGTTTCATCTTAAGAGCCTAGGCACATTGAATAAAGCGATTAATGAAATATTTGTTGTTCGCCAATCAAACGTACCATTACACACATCGCCCTTCAAACATAACTTGACACATATTCCCTTTAAAATGTACCATAACACACATCCCTCTTCCAGCGTATCATGACATATATGGCACTTCCAACATACCATTACACACATCGCCCTTCAAACATACCATTACATACATCGCCCTTCAAACATACCATTACACACATCGCCCTTCAAACATACCATTACACACATCGCCCTTCAAACATGCCATTCATTACACACATCGCCCTTCAAACGTACCATCAAACATTAATAGTAATTACATTAGAAGATAACAACGATATACAAATGGCATATTACATTCAAATCGGACAAACTTTTTTAAATCGTTTTCTTGCATAGCACAGAGCACATTAGACTGGACATTTTTGTTACTCCAAAAGTTGCTAATACAACATTTACCACCTCATAAAATGTATCCAAGGAAATAGTGTGCCGTATTCTTTTGTACAAGACCTAGCTATAGCGTGTTGTGTAATTAGGGAGAAACATGAGCTAATCTGTAACATGCTTTTGACTCTTTGTTGACAGCATACGAGGCTTGCAAATAAGAAAATGTTTATTTCTGTATAGAATCATATAATATTAACTTCCAATCAGTGTATTGTATACTTCTCCAAACGCTAGTTTGAAAACTCATCAACAGTGTTTAAGATACCGAAATTTTCAAATATACAGTTTTGTAGCAGAGCTAAACTCTGCGATCCTGTTATTTACAAACACTCTCAAATGCATATATTAAATATCTGAGACTGGGTTTCACTGTTTTTCAGATTTTCCGCCAAGCCAACCCGCCAACAGTACCAGCAACAGTAGCATCGTGAATGGGAATACCAGTGGAACAAGACGGCTTCGGACTGCTTACACAAATACGCAGCTCTTGGAACTTGAGAAAGAATTTCATTTCAATAAGTATTTATGCAGACCCAGACGTATAGAGATAGCAGCCTCTCTTGAGCTTACGGAACGGCAAGTAAAGGTATGGTTCCAAAACAGACGAATGAAATACAAGCGCCAAACGCAGTCTCAGCGAAATAAGGCAGATACAGATCCAAGACTTGCAGATTCTGGTGATTCAAATGATGAAAACCTTCAGTCTTTAGCAGAAGATGGTTCCGTCAAGTCAGACAAAGATTCCACTGAAATGGGAGAAATAAATTTTGACGAGACACAAATGTTGAAAGGGATGATTGAAACAAGTGACGGCATTAAAACAAAGATAGAAAACGAGTTTGGTGTGAGTTCATCGCCCAGCAATATGAAATCACCCGTAGGCGAGTCACTCAATTTAGAACTCAACACTAGTATGTCAAAGAATAATGTTACTAAAACCGAGGAAGAGAGTAGCCATTCCAGTAATAACACACTTCGATCTCCATTGTCAGATGTGCTAAGTCCGGCATCCACTCAGTCACTTAATAGTCAAAATATGACGGCATCCCACCCATCCCCAAATATAGCATCTCCACCGGTTACATCAGTGAGCACCGAACGAGAGTTGATTACTTCTCCGCATGTGCCATCTTCAAAATCTCAGCTTCTACCTCAAAATCCTATTTCTCCGATAGAATCGGGGGTCAATCCGATCTTGCTGGTTGGTGGGAAAAAGAATGGTAGGAAAAACCTGGCATCACCGAACGGAATTTATATGCCCCCTCCCCTCTCCCCTGTTGATTCGTACCAAGAGTTGAATGTTTGTGAAAGAAATAAAAGCCTTGCAAATAAACAGCGTTATCACCATGGAAACGAATCAGTACCCAGCGAGAGTCCAGATCGAAAAAATCTCCCAAGAGCTCTCTTGCCATATACATGTCCGTTTAGTGGCGAAACGCACGATGTGTACTATAACTATGATGTTAATGACCCAGTGTATCGAAACAATGTAATGGCATATCCATTAGCAGAAATAAATGGCAAAGGTCTCGAAATGTGTCAGCAAGTTATAGATGGGAGATCTGGTGTTCGCTCTTTTCACCACGTTTACGGTAACCAACAAATTCCTACTCCAGTTTCGTCTGATAATGTGGCACGACCTGATAAAATTTCTCAAATGCCACAACAAAAACGATTCAGATTTGCTGAAAATGGCATGATGTGCGAAACTGAATGTCGAGGTGGGAATTACAACCTACCATATCCAGCACATGGTAATTTTAGTATGGATCCCCACAGTATAAATTCTCAGAGTTTTGTCAGTTTTAACAATGGGATAGGCAATGATACTATAGACGGATACCGTCCTATTCATTCCGAAGGCTATAATCACGATTATCTTCAGCTGAAGCCTTCTCCCTTTTCACAGCCTAGTGTGACAATAAACCGGTGTCCTGTCACATTTAGTGACAATAATTACATAGGTGGACATGAAATAAACGTCGCAAGAACAATGCCTCACGCCATCTATGGCCAGACTGCGTATTCTAGCTCTCCCTCTTTACTTCCGGGGAATTCCACGCAGGAAACGGAAGGGGCAACGAGTCAGTTCGATACACAGTCTAGTTATTCAAACATGGCGTCGGATTTTGGTTCTATATTTAACGAATTTTATGGCATTCAAACACAAGGATATCAGGCCATTAATTAAGATACTTTCAGTTTTGTGAGTTTTGTTATGGCTCATCAATTTCTATTTCTTGCTATTTAATAATATTAATGTCATTTTATTACCTTTGAATTGTTCCATAAATGTTTTAAAGATTGACTTATCTGTTCAGTTGCTGAAATACGCTTTCTGGCAGCATGTAAGGATACAAAAAGCAATATTTTTAAAAACTTTTTTTGCATTCTGTTACTCTCAAGTGTGCAATTAAGGGATTTGTCCCTTCATTCGATATGTACGTAATATATATATATATATATATATATATATATATATATATATATATATATATATATATATATATATATATATATATATATATATATATATATACACTTAAAACAAGTTTATATATGAACAACTAAAGCTACAAGGCTTTCTCAGCAGACAGTGTCATATATTTCTTACAGAATGTAGATTTTTAAAAATTTCATTTTGAAAAATAGTGCTATTCCTAGGACGATGTGTAGGTCTCAACTGAAACATTTACGAATCATCTTCGCTTGCAAGTTTCTGATATGTTAATGACATGGTAACCTTATGTGGGACGATGATCACCAAGTTATTGTTTACATTGACCTTTAACTAACAGAAGTATCTAAGTTATTAAATCTGAATTAGTTTCATTATTTTTTTGGAGTCAGGTTTGCTTACAATAAACCAAAAGTAAAACTTTTTTGGAAAAACATATATGCAATTTTAGCATCGTTTTCGTAAGTAAATTGTCTTGAATTCTTAATTATTATGATACAAGGCCAATACACCTATTAAGGAATATCTCAATAGACCTTTCTTTTACTGACTGTGGTTCTCTTCAGTTGCTAATATTTTGTGTCAGATGTCTTTACGAATTAGAAAAACAATCGATATGACAATAGGCAAGTACAATTCCTATCTGTATCTTATAATCTCACTGTCGGGTATTTATGTGACTCTTCTACCAATAAGGCATATTTATGTAGTTTGTGGACAGATTTGTTTACAGTTAATTCCATCATGAAATAAAAAATTTCAAAAATTTTAATTACATGAAGTGAAGAAATAAATTAAACATTTGATGAAATAGTTTATTCAGCAGTATGAACTTCATGCCAGAATCAAGCCGTCAAAGGCTAAAATATTCGTGAAATGTCATTTTTTACGGATGTATGTAAAGGTATTGTTTTTGACCTGTATATTGCCTACTAGGAAGTATGATGTTATGATGTTTGCTCACTGAATTGATACGTAATGTATAAGTTTCTTAAGACAGGGGTTACTTACCTTCTCGCAGTGTTAGGAATTTGCATAGATCGTAGCTTAGTCTTGATCTAAAGGTAGAAAAGTACTAAATAGAAAGGCTGCTTCCAATGGGATGCATTTTGAGAAAATTAAATATTCGTGAAAATTTCATTAAACAGATCAGTTTTACAAATTTGAAAGAAGATAATACCGTCTGGTGCGCAGCAGCACTTAATTAATTTTCAGGAAAAATATATTTATTTATCGGGGACACCTTGTTTAATTCTGCCCATCTGATTAACATATTTATATTTAGACTAGGTCCTGTGTTCGTGTTATACGAACATAAGCAATATGCAGAGTGTCAAAACCAACACCTCGAATAAAATATTTCAAACGTCGCAAGATCGAAAGCGTTTAAGTATGGCATGGTGAGAGCAAATTAATTCCGACGACTATACATTGCAAGTGATTGTAATATTTCCTTTCAACCTTTTATTTTCCGCTTTCCTGGCAGGCATTGATAGATTCTCATCCTTTCACCAAGCACTACGCCAATAAGAACGATACCTAAACTGTTGTAGTCGTCTAATTGTGTGCTAACTTACTTTTGTAATTTTATATGTGATTGGCTGAGAAAGAAAATCAAATTTAAATCCATGCTCAGAGGTTTCAGTATCTCAGGGCCACTAAACATATTTGAAAACTTATGGAAGACGCAGTATGTGTTTCTGTTAACAACTTTCCACAACTTTTATTACTTATTAGAATTCTTAACAAAGTTTCCTTACAAGTCTGATTGATAAATGATAGACTATCCATAACTCGTTCCTTCAGACGGAACGAGACAGTTACTGTTCATCAGCAATATTTATTGAAATCATTATTGACGTGTAGTCATGTACACTACTTCTCTACGTTCATAACAGTGAAATGGTCAGTGTACCATTGATCTACCCAATTGGCCATATACATGCTAGACAAAGCAGTTTTAATGGAATAGAGAAAGTACTTTCAACACATGTCCACTCAACTACTATTTTAATGGCATTGAAAAATTAACATCATGGAATGTACTTACTTTCTACTCCTAGCCACTTTTAATGACATTAAGAAACTACTTTCACACACTTATATGGTTTTGTTTGTTTTGTACTGAGAAGATTTTAAGACTACACAAACACGGATTAGCATTTTTATGAAGTTGCTAATTGTTACTATTATAACGACGTTAACGTTCACCATAAATAATTGATTGTTTTGACGACATATTTTACATTTTCGTGTATGTTAAAGTATGAATCAGATAATTGTATGAGTCTATGTATATCTTCTTCTTACAGCAGGAATACGTCTATTTTACCCGTGTCAGCATAATGCAACTACAGAATTTGCACGTGCATATATTTTGACTGTGATCTGCTTGCATGATTATTTCTGCAAATGAACAACTTATTTTGAGAATGAATCAGCAGATATGCATTTCAAATTTCTACTATCAGATGGAGAAAATAAAAGACCTGGACTTTTTTGTTATGTGTAGCTTAATTATAATCATGTTGCAACAAATGATACCCCCAAATGGAAATCGCTATCCCCATCTAATGCAATTAGTGATTAAGGATTTAAATAATCTTACGTTGTTTAACCAACTGAAGTTTAAGTATAATGCACTACATTAACTGATAAAATCTCATTTAATCATTCTACTTTTGTTTGCTCATTTCAAAAACATAAAACAAAGGAGCCCCGAGTGGCCGAATGGTCTAAAGCGCTCTCACTTCTGCCTGCGTGGGTTCGAGTCTCAGTTTCTACCAATGTGGGTGTGTGAGAAAGCTTACCAGTAACTTATCGTGGATCGGTGGTTCTTTCTTTCCTCCACCATTAATACTGACTGCTTTGTATAGCCTATCGTGTGCTGAAAAATGGCGTTAAATACTATAACAACAACGACATAAAAATTTGAATGCTTTACGTCAGTATTCCCCTTTGTGACTAGCATGGTGTTCTTTTTATTTGCTTTTACCTGACCATATATAGTATTTAATGTGCACGAGAATTCAACTGCTAATGACTTGTTGGAATGGCATCATTATTAAATAAGACGCAGTGTTTCGATTTCACACACGGTCAGTGATCTAAACGTTTCACATCGCACTGTATCGTTTCATACACAGTAAATCTTTGCCAACATTAATTTAAAATTGAACCAGTAATGATACAAACCAGTTATGATACAAACCAGTAATGATACAAACCAGGATATACGAGATTCTACCATTTTTTACATAACAGCATCAAACTACCCACGAGGCAGGCGTTTATAAACTTGTATTTGAGTGAAGCAGCTGACACGGAATTCCGTCAAATTTATTACACATGATTCGAAAGCTGAGAAAATCTATTCGCTACCAAGATTCGTTTGCTTAGATTTCCACGCAGAAGGAACACGTGTTGGCTATGTCAATCAACAATCTCGTGAGCGAGATAACACTATAGTTGGTTATCGAGACAGCTGTCAAAAACACTAGGATAACGCAGTGTCTATAACAGCGTGATTGTATCTGAACTATATAAAAAAAAAATGTCCTTCACACGGTAACAATTATCTCTTTTGGAAGTGAATTCGAGTCTTATTTGATGAAATCATAATGGTCAACAATGATATGGAATAAGGAATTCGATAAAAACGTCAATGTATAAAAGACATTTATAGTAACACTACTTTTACAAATAACTTAATAACTTAGCGATCTCAGAAAGATCGCGAAACTAATAGCCTCTAATCGAAAAATACAAACTTAAGCTGTATTTGGTGCCAATTCTAGATTTACAATATATATATATTTATAATGCGAGGTACGGTTTAGAAACGTGTAAATGATCACATCATTCAAGTATCATAACAAAGGGATAATATTATTGCAAAGTCAATGTGATTATTCGAGATGGCAAAATATATAATTCATTCATGAACAACTGCATATTGAATGGACTTCCCCTACCAAGAAAAAATAAAGAGAAAGAAACCAACCACACACAAACGATATTTGATTTCCTTCGATATTTTCATCCTTCCTAAACCAATTGTGGATGAGAAATAAATAATACAATTCTGTATTTGTGGTTATCTTTGAGATAGAGGGAACATAGCACGCGCACTTATTTATTCACATCATATATATATTTAATAAACAACTTTCTTGATGTGGGAAAACATCCATTCCACGACGCTAATATTGCATTATTTATATATATATATATATATATATATATATATATATATATATATATATATATATATATATATATATATATATATATATATATATATATATATATATATATGCATTTGTTAGAATTATCAGAGGTCCTTGCAAAAAGGTTTACTTTTGTTTATTTACTGTATCGAATCTTTGGAACACATTGTTTGTTTACACATGGCAGACAGCTGTAACTGAGATATATCCCAGAATCCAACTCGTTTCAATATGCCAGCTCTGGATTCCCAGGAGACTGTCTGAAATGACAAGGTATCTGCTATTGTAATCAAATGTTGTCGACGTCTGGAGAAGTAGTTTGTAAACAGAGAAGGAACTATTTCCTCGATTTCATCGACAGTACCGAATGTCAGCCAAGCGTGTTAGGAAGTTTATTGATAAATTCCGTTGCTGTGGAAACGTGTGTGATTCGTGTTAAACGATTCCATCCCAGTTTTGACAAGCAAATACCTTTAAAGAAAATCTGTCAAATAGGTAAACTGAAACGTACATATTTTGAATATCTTATATAGCGCCGTGTAAATAGGCGTGAAAGCAGTTCCTTTCTAGAAAATGGAAACGGTGTATTTGATCTTGCCTTATGACAAAAGCAGATATTCTTCCGTATCATGGTATCTGGCAAAACATGAGTTTTGTGTAACACCGTACTCATTTGTTTCTCATGCTATTTTGTTTGAATTATTATACTGATACCTCTTATACGATACTAGCAACACACACACACACACACACACACACACACACACACACACACACATACACACATACATACATACATACATACATACATACATACATACATACATACATACATACTTTGGAGGACTGTCGTTACGTTATCAAACTGCATTGAAACAAAGTCATTAATTTCTTGAGAATTATTAGTGTCACTATTTAAATTATATAAAGAGTAACGTTTCTTTACTGACCATGAACAAAACGCAAAAAAAAATATACTAAATGATAGTAATCATACCGTGGTTATTCAAAAAGCTAAATATATATACTAAATATTATGTTGGTTTTATGTCAGATTTCAAGTTTTGTTTTCATCACAAACGATGATTTTTTTTACACCGTTGCTATTTTTTAACGGCCAATAAAAGTCCTCTTTTTTGCCCAGCTTTGATTTTCTTTCCTGTTATTAATTAGAGAACAATCTTGCCTAGATTATCTAAAATGGAACAACTTAGTATAATTTCTACAGACCAATCCATGTTAAAGAGTTCCGGCTTCTCTCCTTAATTTTATCTTCCTATATCAATATTTTTTTATTTCATGATTGTCTGTATTTTTGTATGTGCTTTCGTCCAACCATCCATCTACTCACATACCCAATAACTCTCCCACACATCTAGATAATTTTCTTCATCTTAAACAATCAGGAAATAGTTTCTGAAGTAATTACTTAATGTTTGACGATACTCGTATATACAAGTATTGTTCAAACATACACACCTCCAAACAACAGAACTTGTCACATGTTTTCAGTTTGATTTTTTTTCTTTTTCCTTGTATACTTTACTTCTTTCATTCTGTCATTCTTTGTTATTTTCAATCGTAGTGTTTTATGTGACAAAATTATTATTATTGTTATTATCATTATTATTATTATTATTATTATTATTATTATTATTATTATTATTATTATTATTATTATTATTATTATTGTATCACTTATCTGGTAAAGTAAACCTTTTTGACCTTCAGTACGCATTCAATATGACATACTCAGCTGTGCCACACGGCATAGTGTCTTAAAGTGCAATTAACATCAAAATATTTAGTCAATTTAAATAATGATCACCCTGAACCTGTATCGTTTTTCGCAGTTGCAATTCGAGTCGTTCTTGGCATTAAGCTAAGAGAGCAGGTAGTTTGAAAATTGAGGCATACGTGACTTTAAAGGTAAGATGACAGGCCTTTTAAATTAAAGGACCTCTATTTGCCTTTTGTAGCCAAATTCTAAAAATATCGAGTCTACAGCTCATCATTTTCTTTTCCATAACAAAGCGATTTCGGTTTAGTGTGTCACTAATAGTGGAACTCCTTTGTTCTAGGCCAGTCAGTCGGCAGTGATGCGCAGGTGCGAAACAGCGGCAGTATTGTAATTTAATGTTAATGGTCACGAAAAGGTGATTTTAAAAGTCGATGCAAGCGAAGAAAATTATGTAATATTAAGTTACTGCGGAGATATCTCCATTTGGACATATACCCAAATTTAGGCCAAAGATGTGGATCCCCTCCCAAGTCTTTATTTAACCCGTCTGGCCTTTCCTTCTCAAGGACTATTTGTCACCAATGGCTTTGTCACACAATTCAGCAATCACTTTCCGTTGGTTGTGTCATTTCCTTTACATGGTTTCAGTTTCTAGTACTTTTGTGAAAAACGTTTACCCGCTGACCTTGCCAGAATTTTGAAATAACACGTTAGAGATTTTAGTATGATATGGACCAAACTTAAAATGTATCAGGAAACAAATTGCTATTAGCAACATTATCTAATGACAAATAACCATCAGAATCTTCGCAGCCCATTTTGTGTTAGCTTGGCTGGTAGAAGTATAACTCTATGTTATGCTGTCTTTTACTACGTCAGTTGGATACCCCTTTTTAATCTTGGTGTCATCTACAATTTTTTCGAGAGTGCATTTTTTGGTAAACAGATCAAACACACACACACACACACACACACACACACACACACACGAATTGAATTGTGAATAGTTTTGTTTTATATTTAACAGTGATTATATGGGAAAATAAATCTCGTTTGTGTTATAAAGAGTTACATAAAGCTCATGTAGAAAATTAGCCCCACCCCAACCCCTGAAAAGAGAAGAAAATAGTACTGAAATATAGCAATGAGAGAAATATAAAATGGATACAGCCGAGTGAAAGCAAAGTCAACAAAGTAAAAAGCTGTAGGTGACATGACGTACAAATTTACATCGCGATGCGATGCTTCTACTGCTTGAACAAGCATACAAGCATACATACAGCATATAAAAACTCCTACTACAAGACGCATTCACAACAGATATTACTACTACAAGTACTACTTCCACTACTAATATTACTACTACCTCTGCTACTACTACTATTACTACTACTTCTACTGTTAATTCTTATACTTCTACGTCTACTACTACTAACACTATTATAACTACTAGGTACTAGGTCTACTACTACTATTACTGATACTACTACCGATACTACCACTACTGATGCTACTACTTCTACTGATAATAATATTTCTACTACTGATACTATTAGTACTACTATTACTGATACTACTACCGATACTACCACTACTGATGCTACTACTTCTAATTATAATACTATTTCTACTACTGATACTATTAGTACTACTATTACTGATACTACTACCGATACTACCACTACTGATGCTACTACTTCTACTGATAATACTATTTCTACTACTGATACTATTAGTACTACTATTACTGATACTACTACCGATACTACCACTACTGATGCTACTACTTCTACTGTTTATAATATTTCTACTACTGATACTATTAGTACTACTATTACTGATACTACTACCGATACTACCACTACTGATGCTACTACTTCTACTGATAATACTATTTCTACTACTGATACTATTAGTACTACTATTACTGATACTACTACTTCTACTATATTTGCTACTAATACTACTATTACTGATATTACTACCGATACTACCACCACTGATGCTACTACTTCTACTGATAATACTATTTCTACTACTGATACTATTAGTACTACTATTACTGATACTACTACTTCTGCAATATTTGCAACTAATACTACTATTACTGATGCTACTACCGATACTACCACTACTGATGCTACTACTTCTACTGATAATAATATTTCTACTACTGATACTATTAGTACTACTATTACTGATACTACTACCGATACTACAACTACTGATGCTACTACTTCTATTGATAATAATATTTCTACTACTGATACTATTAGAACTACTATTACTGATACTACTACTTCTGCTACATTTGCATCTAACACTACCATTACTGATACCACTACTTCTTCTACATTTGCTACTAATACTACTATTACTGACGCTACTACTTCTGTTACATTTGCTACTAATACTAGTATTACTGATACTACTACTTCTGCTACATTTGCTACTAATACTACTATTACTGATACTACTACCGATACTACCACTACTGATGCACCTACTTCTACTGATAATACTATTTCTACTACTGATACTATTAGTACTACTATTACTGATACTACTATTTCTGCTATATTTGCTACTAATACTACTATTACTGATACTACTACCGATACTACCACTACTGATACTACTACTTCTACTGATAATACTATTTCTACTACTGATACTATTAGTACTACTATTACAGATACTACTACTTCTGCTACATTTGCTACTAATACTACCATTACTGATACTACTACTTCTGCTACATTTGCTACTAATACTACTATTACTGATGCTACTACTTCTGCTACATTTGCTACTAATACTACTGTTACTGATACTACTACTTCTGCTATATTTGCTACTAATACTACTATTACTGATACTACTACCGATACTACCACTACTGATGCTACTACTTCTACTGATAATAATATTTCTACTACTGATACTATTAGTACTACTATTACTGATACTACTACCGATACTACAACTACTGATGCTACTACTTCTATTGATAATAATATTTCTACTACTGATACTATTAGTACTACTATTACTGATACGACTATCGATACTACCACTACTGATGCTACTACTTCTACTTATAATACTATTTCTACTACTGATATTATTAGTACTACTATTACTGATACTACTACTTCTGCTATATTTCCTACTAATACTACTATTACTGATACTACTATCGATACTACCAGTACTGATGCTACTACATCTACTGATAATACTATTTCAACTACTGATACTATTAGTACTACTATTACTGATACTACAACTTCTGCTATATTTGCTACTAATACTACTATTACTGATACAACTACCGATACTACCACTCCTGATGATACTACTCCTACTGATAATGCTATTTCTACTACTGATACTATTAGTACTACTATTACTGATACTACTACTTCTGCTACATTTGCTACTAATACTACCAATACTGATACTACTAATTCTGCTACGTTTGCTACTAATACTACTATTACTGATGCTACTACTTTTGATACATTTGCCACTAATACTACTATTACTGATACTACTACTTCTGCTACATTTGCTACTAATAATAATATTACTGATACTACTACCGATACTACCACTACTGATGCTACTACTTCAACTGATAATACTATTTCTACTACTGATACTATTAGTACTACTATTATTGATACTACTACTTCTGCTATACTTGCTACTAATACTACTATTACTGATACTACTACCGATACTACCACTACTGATGCTACTACTTCTACTCATAATACTATTTCTACTACTGATACTATTAGTACTACTATTACAGATACTACTACTTCTGCTACATTTGCTACTAATACTACCATTACTGATACTACTACTTCTGCTACATTTGCTACTAATACTACTATTACTGATGCTACTACTTCTGCTACATTTGCTACTAATACTACTATTAATGATACTACTACTTCTGCTACATTTGCTACTAATACTACTATTACTGATACTACTACCGATACTACCACTACTGATGCTCCAACTTCTACTGATAATAATATTTCTACTACTGATACTATTAGTACTACTATTACTGACACTACTACCGATACTACCACTACTGATGCTACTACTTCTACTGATAATAATATTTCTACTACTGATACTATTAGTACTACTATTACTGATACTACTACCGATACTACAACTACTGATGCTACTACTTCTATTGATAATACTATTTCTACTACTGATACTATTAGTACTACTATTACTGATACGACAATCGATACTACCAGTACTGATGCTACTATTTTTACTTATAATACTATTACTACTACTGATATTATTAGTACAACTATTACTGATACTACTACTTCTGCTATATTTCCTACTAATACTACTATTACTGATACTACTATCGATACTACCAGTACTGATGCTACTACATCTACTGATAATACTATTTCTACTACTGATACTATTAGTACTACTATTACTGATACTACAACTTCTGCTATATTTGCTACTAATACTACTATTACTGATACTACTACCGATACTACCACTACTGATGCTACTACTTCTACTGATAAAACTATTTCTACTACTGATACTATTAGTAGTACTATTACAGATACTACTACTTCTGCTACATTTGCTACTAATACTACCATTACTCATACTACTAATTCTGCTACATTTGCTACTAATACCACTATTACTGATGCTACTACTTTTGCTACATTTGCCAATAATACCACTATTACTGATACTACTACTTCTGCTACATTTGCTACTAATAATAATATTACTGATACTACTACCGATACTACCACTACTGATGCTACTACTTCTACTAATAATAATATTTCTACTACTGATACTATTAGTACAACTATTACTGATACTACTACCGATACTACCACTACTGTGCAACTACTTCTACTGATAATACTATTTCAACTACTGATACTATTAGTACTACTATTACTAATACTACTACCGATACCACCACTACTGATGCTACTACTTCTACTGATAATACTATTTCTACTACTGATACTATTAGTACTACTATTACTGATACTATTACCGATACTACCATTACTGATGCTACTACTTCTACTGATAATACTATTTATACTACTGATACTATTAGTACTACTATTACTGATACTGCTACTTCTGCTATATTTGCTACTAATACTACTATTACTGATACTACTACCGATACTACCACTACTGATGCTACTACTTCTACTGATAATACTATTTCTACTACTGATACTATTAGTACTAATATTACTGATACTACTACTTCTGCTACATTTGCTACTAATACTACCGTTACTGATACTACTACTTCTGCTACATTTGCTACTTATACTACTATTACTGATGCTACTACTTCTGCTACATTTGCAATTAATACTACTATTACTGATACTACTACCGACACTACCAATACTGATGCTACTACTTCTACTGATAATAATATTTCCACTACTGATACTATTAGTACTACTATTACTGATACTACTACCGATACTACCACTACTGATGCTACTACGTCTACTGATAATACTATTTCTACTACTGATACTATTAGTACTACTATTACTGATACTACTACCGATACTACCACTACTGATGCTACTATTTCTACTGATAATAATATTTCTACTACTGATACTATTAGTACTACTATTACTGATACTACCACCGATACTACCACTACTGATGCTACTACTTCTACTGATAATACTATTTCTACTGCTGATACTATTAGTACTACTATTACTGATACTACTACTTCTGCTATATTTGCTACTAATACTACTATTACTGATACTACTACTTCTGCTACATTTGCTACTAATACTACTATTACTGATGCTACTACTTCTACTATATTTGCTACTAATACTACTATTACTGATACTACTACTTCTGCTACATTTGCTACTAATACTACTATTACTGATACAACTACTTCTGCTACATTTGCTGCTAATACTACTATTACTGATGCTACTACTTCTTCTATATTTGCTACTAATACTACTATTACTGATGCTACTACTTCTGCTATGTTTGCTATTAATACTACTATTACTAATGCTGCTACTTCTACTATATTTGCGACTAATACTACTATTACTGATGCTACTACTTCTACTATATTTGCTACTAATACAACTATTACTGATACTACTACTTCTACTATATTTTCTACCAATACTACTATTACTCATGCTACTACTTCTACTATATTTGCTACTAATACTACTATTACTGATGCTCCTACTTCTTCTATATTTGCTACTAATACTACCTTGACTGATACTACTACTTCTGCTGAATTTGCTACTAATACTACTATTACTGATGCTACTACTTCTGCTATATTTGCTACTAATACTACTATTACTAATGCTACTACTTCTGCTATATTTGCTACTAATACTAATATTACTGATACTACTACTTCTACTACATTTGCTACTAATACTACTATTACTGATACTACTACTTCTGCTACATTTGCTACTAATACTACTATTACTGATACTACTACTTCTACTATATTTGCTACTAATACTACCATTACTGATACTACAACTTCTGCTAAATTTGCTACTAATACTACTATTACTGATGCTACTACTTCTGCCATATTTGCCACTAATTCTACTATTACTGATGCTACTACTTCTACTACATTTGCTACTAATACTACTATTACTGATACTACTACTTCTGCTACATTTGCTACTAATACTACTATTACTGATACTACTACTTCTACTATCTTTGCTACTAATACTACTATTACTGATACTAATACTTTTGCTACATTTGCTACTAAAACTACTATTACTGTTACTACCACTTCTGCTACATTTCCTACTAATACTACTATTACTGATACTACTACTTCTGCTACATCTGCTACTAATACTACTATTTATGAAGCTACTACTTCTACTATATTTGCTACTAATACTACTATTACTGATACTACTACCTCTGCTACATTTGCTACTTGTACTACTATTACTGATACTACTACTTCTACTACATTTGCTACTAATACTACTATTACTGATACAACTACTTCTGCTACATTTGCTACTAATACTACTATAACTGACACTACTACTTCTACTATATTTGCTACTAATACTACCATTGCTGATACTACAGCTTCTGTTACATTTGCTAATAATACTACTATTACTGATGCTACTACTTCTGCTATAGTTGCTACTAATACCACTATTGCAGATGCTACTACTTCTACTATATTTCCTACTAATACTACTATTACTGATACTACTACTTCTACTATATTTGCTACTAATACTACTATTACTGATACTACTACTTCTACTATATTTGCTACTAATACTACTATTAGTGATACTACTACTTCTACTATATTTGGTGCCAATACTATTACTGATACTACTACTTCTACTATATTTGCTACAAATACTATTATTACTGATACTACTACTTCTGCTACATTTGCTACTAATACTACTATTACTGATACTACTACTTCTGCTACATTTGCTACTAATACTACTATTACTGATACTACTTCTGCTACATTTGCTACTAATACTACTATTACTGATACTACAACTTCTGCTACATTTGCTACTAATACTACTATTACTGAAGTTACTACTTCTGCTACATTTGCTACTAATACTACTATTACTGATACTACTACTTCTGCTACATTTGCTACTAATACTACTATTACTGATACTACTACCGATACTAACACTACTGATGCTCCAACTTCTACTGATAATAATATTTCTACTACTGATACTATTAGTACTACTATTACTGATCCTACTACCGATACTACCACTACTGATGCTACTACTTCTACTGATAATAATATTTCTACTACTGATACTATTAGTACTACTATTACTGATACTACTACCGATACTACAACTACTGATGCTACTACTTCTATTGATAATACTATTTCTACTACTGATACTATTAGTACTACTATTAATGATACGACTATCGATACTACCACTACTGATGCTACTACTTCTACTTATAATACTATTTCTACTACTGATATTATTAGTACTACTACTACTGATACTACTACTTCTGCTATATTTCCTACTAATACTACTATTACTGATACTACTATCGATACTACCAGTACTGATGCTACTACTTCTACTGATAATACTATTTATACTACTGATACTATTAGTACTACTATTACTGATACTACTACTTCTGCTATATTTGCTACTAATACAACTATTACTGATACTACTACCGATACTACCACTACTGATGCTACTACTTCTACTGATAATACTATTTCTGCTACTGATACTATTAGTACTACTATTACTGATACTACTACTTCTGCTACATTTGCTACTAATACTACCATTACTGATACTACTACTTCTGCTACATTTGCTACTGATACTACTATTACTGATGCTATTACTTCTGCTACATTTGCAATTAATACTACTATTACTCATACTACTACTTATGCTACGTTTGCTACTAATACTACTATTACTGATACTACTACCGATACTAGCAATACTGATGCTACTACTTCTACTGATAATAATATTTCTACTACTGATACTATTAGTACTACTATTACTGATACTACTACCGATACTACCAGTACTGATGCTACTACGTCTACTGATAATACTATTTCTACTACTGATACTATTAGTACTACTATTACTGATACTACTACCGATACTACCACTACTGATGCTACTATTTCTACTGATAATAATATTTCTACTACTGATACTATTAGTACTACTATTACTGATACTACTACCGATACTACCACTACTGATGCTACTACTTCTACTGATAATACTATTTCTACTGCTGATACTATTAGTACTACTATCACTGATACTACTACCGATACTACCACTACTGATGTTACTACTTCAACTTATAATACTATTTCTATTACTGATACTATTAGCACTACTATTACTGATACTACCACCGATACTACCACTACTGATGCTACTACTTCTACTGATAATAATATTTCTACTACTGATACTATTAGTACTACTATTACTGATACTACTACCGGTACTACCACAACTGATGCTACTACTTCTACTGATAACACTATTTCTACTACTGATACTATTAGTACTACTATTACTGAAACTACCACTTCTGCTATATTTGCTACTAATACTACTATTACTGATACTACTACCGATACTACCACTACTGATGCTACTACTTCTACTGATAATACTGTTTCAACTACTGATACTATTAGTACTACTATTACTGATACTACTACTTCTGCTACATTTGCTACTAATACTACTATTACTGATGCTACTACTTCTACTATATTTGCTACTAATACTACTATTACTGATACTACTACTTCTGCTACATTTGCTACTAATACTACTATTACTGATACAACTACTTCTGCTACATTTGCTACTAATACTACTATTACTGATGCTACTACTTCTTCTATATTTGCTACTAATACTACTATTACTGATGCTACTACTTCTGCTATGTTTGCTACTAATACTACTATTACTGATACTACTACTTCTACTATATTTGCTATTAATACTACTATTACTGATGCTACTACTTCTACTATATTTGCGACTAATACTACTATTACTGATGCTACTTCTTCTACTATATTTGCTACTAATACAACTATTACTGATACTACTACTTCTACTATATTTGCTACCAATACTACTATTACTCATGCTACTACTTCTACTATATTTGCTACTAATACTACTATTACTGATGCTACTACTTCTTCTATATTTTCTACTAATACTACCTTGACTGATACTACAACTTCTGCTGAATTTGCTACTAATACTACTATTACTGATGCTACTACTTCTGCTATATTTGCTACTAATACTACTATTACTAATGCTACTACTTCTGCTATATTTGCTACTAATACTACTATTACTGATACTACTACTTCTACTACATTTGCTACTAATACTACTATTACTGATACTACTACTTCTGCTACATTTGCTACTAATACTACTATTACTGATACTACTACTTCTACTATATTTGCTACTAATACTACCATTACTGATACTACAACTTCTGCTAAATTTGCTGCTAATACTACTATTACTGATGCTACTACTTCTGCTATATTTGCCACTAATTCTACTATTACTGATGCTACTACTTCTACTACATTTGCTACTAATACTACTATTACTGATACTACTACTTCTGCTACATTTGCTACTAATACTACTATTACTGATACTACTACCTCTACTATCTTTGCTACTAATACTACTATTACTGATACTAATACTTTTGCTACATTTGCTACTAATACTACTATTACTGTTACTACCACTTCTGCTACATTTGCTACTAATTCTACTATTACTCATGCTACTACTTCTACTATATTTGCTACTAATACTACTATTACTGATGCTACTACTTCTTCTATATTTTCTACTAATACTACCTTGACTGATACTACAACTTCTGCTGAATTTGCTACTAATACTACTATTACTGATGCTACTACTTCTGCTATATTTGCTACTAATACTACTATTACTAATGCTACTACTTCTGCTATATTTGCTACTAATACTACTATTACTGATACTACTACTTCTACTACATTTGCTACTAATACTACTATTACTGATACTACTACTTCTGCTACATTTGCTACTAATACTACTATTACTGATACTACTACTTCTACTATATTTGCTACTAATACTACCATTACTGATACTACAACTTCTGCTAAATTTGCTGCTAATACTACTATTACTGATGCTACTACTTCTGCTATATTTGCCACTAATTCTACTATTACTGATGCTACTACTTCTACTACATTTGCTACTAATACTACTATTACTGATACTACTACTACTACTATCTTTGCTACTAATACTACTATTACTGATACTAATACTTTTGCTATATTTGCTACTAAAACTACTATTACTGTTACTACCACTTCTGCTACATTTCCTACTAATACTACTATTACTGATACTACTACTTCTGCTACATCTGCTGCTAATACTACTATTTATGATGCTACTACTTCTACTATATTTGCTACTAATACTACTATTACTGATACTACTACCTCTGCTACATTTGCTTCTTGTACTACTATTACTGATACTACTACTTCTACTACTTTTGCTACTAATACTACTATTACTGATACAACTACTACTGCTATATTTGCTACTAATACTACTATAACTGATACTACTACTTCTACTATATTTGCTACTAATACTACCATTGCTGATACTACAGCTTCTGCTACATTTGCTAATAATACTACTATTACTGATGCTACTACTTCTGCTATATTTGCTACTAATACCACTATTACTGATGCTACTACTTCCACTATATTTGCTACTAATACTACTATTACTGATACTACTACTTCTACTATATTTGCTACTAATACTACTATTACTGATACTACTACTTCTACTATATTTGCTACTAATACTACTATTACTGATACTACTACTTCTACTATATTTGGTGCTAATACTATTACTGATACTACTACTTCTACTATATTTGCTACAAATACTATTATTACTGATACTACTACTTCTGCTACATTTGCTACTAATACTACTATTACTGATACTACTACTTCTGCTACATTTGCTACTAATACTACTATTACTGATACTACTTCTGCTACATTTGGTACTAATACTACTATTTCTGATACTACAACTTCTGCTACATTTGCTACTAATACTACTATTACTGAAGTTACTACTTCTGCTACATTTGCTACTAATACTACTATTACTGATACTACTACTTCTGCTACATTTGCTACTAATACTACTGTTACTGATACTACTACCGATACTACCACTACTGATGCTCCAACTTCTACTGATAATAATATTTCTACTACTGATACTATTAGTACTACTATTACTGATCCTACTACCGATACTACCACTACTGATGCTACTACTTCTACTGATAATAATATTTCTACTACTGATACTATTAGTACTACTATTACTGATACTACTACCGATACTACAACTACTGATGCTACTACTTCTATTGATAATACTATTTCTACTACTGATACTATTAGTACTACTATTACTGATACGACTATCGATACTACCACTACTGATGCTACTACTTCTACTTATAATACTATTTCTACTACTGATATTATTAGTACTACTACTACTGATACTACTACTTCTGCTATATTTCCTACTAATACTACTATTACTGATACTGCTATCGATATTACCAGTATTGATGCTACTACTTCTACTGATAATACTATTTATACTACTGATACTATTAGTACTACTATTACTGATACTACTACTTCTGCTATATTTGCTACTAATACTACTATTACTGATACTACTACCGATACTACCACTACTGATGCTACTACTTCTACTGATAATACTATTTCTACTACTGATACTATTAGTACTACTATTACTGATACTGCTACTTCTGCTACATTTGCTACTAATACTACCATTACTGATACTACTACTTCTGCTACATTTGCTACTGATACTACTATTACTGATGCTACTACTTCTGCTACATTTGCGATTAATACTACTATTACTGATACTACTACTTATGCTACATTTGCTACTAATACTACTATTACTGATACTACTACCGATACAAGCAATACTGATGCTACTACTTCTACTGATAATAATATTTCTACTACTGATACTATTAGTACTACTATTACTGATACTACTACCGATACTACCACTACTGATGCTACTACGTCTACTGATAATACTATTTCTACTACTGATACGATTAGTACTACTGTTACTGATACTACTACCGATACTACCACTACTGATGCTACTATTTCTACTGATAATAATATTTCTACTACTGATACTATTAGTACTACTATTACTGATACTACTACCAATACTACCACTACTGATGCTACTACTACTGCTGATAATACTATTTCTACTGCTGATACTATTAGTACTACTATTACTGATACTACTAACGATACTACCACTACTGATGTTACTACTTCAACTTATAATACTATTTCTACTACTGATGCTATTAGAACTACTATTACTGATACTACTACCGATACTACCACTACTGATGCTACTACTTCTACTGATAATAATATTTCTACTACTGATACGATTAGTACTACTATTACTGATACTACTGCCGATACTACCAATACTGATGCTACTACTTCTACTGATAACACTATTTCTACTACTGATACTATTAGTACTACTATTACTGAAGCTACTACTTCTGCTATATTCGCTACTAATACTACTATTACTGATACTACTACCGATACTACCACTACTTGTGCTACTACTTCTACTGATAAAACTATTTCTACTAATGATACTATTAGTACTACTATTACTGATACTACTACTTCTGCTATATTTGCTACTAATACTACTATTACTAATACTACTACCGATATTACCACTACTGATGCTACTACTTCTTCTGATAATACTATTTCTACTACTGATACTATTAGTACTACTATTTCTGATACTATTACATTTGGTACATTTGCTACTAATACTACTATTACTGATACTACTACTTCTGCTATATTTGCTACTAATACTACTATTACTGATACTACGACGTCTACTATATTTGCTACTAATACTACTATTACTGATACTACTACTTCTGCTACAATTGCAACTAATACTACTATTACTGATACTACTACTTCTGCTACATTTGCTACTAATACTACTATTACTGATACTACTACTTCTGCTACATTTGCTACTAATACTACTATATTTGATGCTCTTACTTCTACTATATTTGCTACTAATACTACTATTACTTATACTACTACCTCTGCTACATTTGCTACTTGTACTACCATTACTGATACTACTACTTCTACTACATTTGCTACTAATACTACTATTACTGATACAACTACTTCTGCTACATTTGCTACTAATACTACTATAACTGATACTATTACTTCTACTATATTTGCTACTAATACTACCATTACTGATACTACAACTTCTGCTACATTTGCTAATAATACTACTATTACTGATGCTACTTCTTCTGCTATATTTGCTACTAATACTACTATTACTGATGCTACTACTTCTACTATATTTGCTACTAATACTTCTATTACTGATACTACTACTTCTACTATATTTGCTACTAATACTACTATTACTGATACTACTACTTCTACTGTATTTGCTACTAATACTACTATTACTGATACTCCTACTTCTACTATATTTGGTGTTAATACTATTACTTATACTTGTACTTCTACTATATTTGCTGCTAATACTACTATTTCTGATACTACTACTTCTGCTACATTTGATACTAATACTACTATTACTGATACTACTACTTCTACTACATTTGCTACTAATACTACTATTACTGATACTACTACTTCTGCTACATTTGCTACTAATACTACTATTACTGATACAACTACTTCTGCTACATTTGCTACTAATACTACTATATCTGACACTACTACTTCTGCTACATTTGCTACTAATACTGCTATTACTGATGCTACTACTTCTACTATATTTGCTACTAATACTACTATTACTGATACTTGTACTTCTACTATCTTTGCTACTAATACTACTATTACCTATGCTACTACTTCCACTATATTTGCTACTAATACTACTATTACTGATGCTACTACTTCTACTATATTTGCTACTAATACTTCCATTACTGATACTACTACTTCTACTGTATTTGCCACTAATACTACCATTACTGATACTGCTACTTCTTCAACATTTGCTACTAATACTACTATTACTGATACTACTACTTTTACTATATTTTCAACTAATACTACTATTACTGATGCTATAACTTCTGCTACATTTGCTACTAATACTACTATTACTGATGCTACTACTTCCACACTATTTGCTACTAATACTACTATTACTGATACTAGTACTTCTACTATATTTGCTACTAATACTACTATTACTGATGCTACTACTTCTACTATATTTGCTACTAATACTACTATTACTGATGCTACTACTTCTACTATATTTGCTACTAATACTACCATTACTGATACTACTACTTCTACTATATTTGCTACTAATACTACCATTACTGATACTGCTACTTCTTCAACATTTGCTACTAATACTACTATTACTGATACTACTACTTTTACTATATTTTCTACTAATACTACTATTACTGATGCTACTACTTCTGCTACATTTGCTACTAAAACTACTATTACTGATGCTACTACTTCTACTATATTTGCTACTAATACTACTATTACTGATGCTACTGCTTCTACTATATTTGCTACTAATACTACCATTACTGATGCTACTACTTCTACTATATTTGCTACTAATACTACTATTATTGAAACTACTACTTCTGCTATATTTGCTACTAATACTACTATTACTGATACTTCTACTTCTACTACATTTGCTACTAATACTACTATTACTGATACTGCTACTTCTACTATATTTGCTACTAATACTACTATTACTGATGCTACTACTTATACTATATTTGCTACTAATACTACTATTACTGACACTACTACTTCTGCTATATTTGCTACCAATACTACTATTACTCATGCTACTACTTCTACTATATTTGCTACTAATACTACTATTACTGATACTACTACTTCTTCTATATTTGCTACTAATACTACTATTACTGATACTACTACTTCTTCTATATTTGCTACTAATACTACTATTACTGATACTGCTACTTCTACTATATTTGCTACTAATACTACTATTACTGATGCTACTACTTATACTATATTTGCTACTAATACTACTGTTACTGATACTACTACTTATACTATATTTGCTACTAATACTACTATTACTGACACTACTACTTCTGCTACATTTGCTACTAATACTACTATTACTGATGCTTCTTCTTCTACTATATTTGCTACCAATACTACTATTACTGATACTACTGCTTCTACTATATTTGCTACTAATACTACTATTACTGATACTACTACTTCTTCTATATTTGCTACTAATACTACTATTACTGATACTGCTACTTCTACTATATTTGCTACTAATACTACTATTACTCATGCTACTACTTCTACTATATTTGCTACTAATACTACTATTACTGATGCTTCTTCTTCTACTATATTTGCTACCAATACTACTATTACTGATACTACTGCTTCTACTATATTTGCTACTAATACTACTATTACTGATACTACTACTTCTTCTATATTTGCTACTAATACTACTATTACTGATACTACTACTTCTTCTATATTTGCTACTAATACTACTATTACTGATACTGCTACTTCTACTATATTTGCTACTAATACTACTATTACTCATGCTACTACTTCTACTATATTTGCTACTAATACTACTATTTCTGATACTACTACTTCTACTATATTTGCTACTAATACTACTATTACTGATACTACTACTTCTGCTACATTTGCTACTAATACTACTATTACTGATGCTTCTTCTTCTACTATATTTGCTACCAATACTACTATTACTGATACTACTGCTTCTACTATATTTGCTACTAATACTACTATTACTGATACTACTAACGATACTACCATTACTGACGCTACTACTTCTGATACATTTGCTACTAATACTACTATTACTGATGCTACTACTTCTGCAACATTTGCTACTAATACTACCATTACTGATGCTACTACTTCTGCTACATTTGCTTCTAATACTACCATTACTGATGCTACTACTTCTAATATATTTGCTACTAATACTACTATTACTGATACTACTTCCGATACTACTATTACTGATACTACTACTTCTGCTACATTTGCTACTAATACTACCATTACTGATGCTACTACTTCTTCTACATTTGCTACTAATACTATCATTACTGATGCTACTACTTCTGATTGATTTGCTACTAATACTACTATTACTGATACTACTACCGATACTACCATTACTGATGCTACTACTTCTGCTACATTTGCTACTAATACTACCATTACTGATGCTACTACTTCTGCTACATTTGCTACTAATAATATCATTACTGATGCTACTACTTCTACTATATTTGCTACTAATACTACTATTACTGATGCTACTACTTCTACTATATTTGCTACTAATACTACTATTACTGATGCTACTACTTCTACTATATTTTCTACTAATACTACTATTACTGATGCTACTACTTCTACTTTATTTGCTACTAATACTATTATTACTGATGCTACTACTTCTACTTTATTTGCTACTAATACTACTATTACTGATACTACTACTTCTACTATATTTGCTAGTAATACTACTATTACTTATACTAGTACTTCTGCTACATTTGCTACTAATACTTCTATTGCTGATACTACTACTTCTGCTACATTTGCTACTAATACTACTGTTACTGATGCTACTACTTCAACTATATTTGCTACTAATACTACTATTACTGATGCTACTACTTCTACTTTATTTGCTACTAATACTACTATTACTGATACTACTACTTCTACTACATTTGCTACGAATACTACCATTACTGATGCTACTACTTCTGCTACATTTGCTACTAATACTACCATTACTGATGTTACTACTTCTGCTACATTTGCTACTAATACTACTATTACTGATACTACTACCGATACTACCACTACTGATACTACTACTTCTACTATATTTGCTACTAATACTACTATTACTGATACTACTACTTCTGCTACATTTGCTACTAATACTAATATTACTGATGCTCCTACTTCTGCTACATTTGCTACTAATACTATCATTACTGATGCTACTACTTCTGCTACATTTGCTACTAATACTACTATTACTGATACTACTACCGATACTACCACTACTGATGCTACTACTTCTGCTACATTTGCTGCTAATACTACTATTACTGATACTACTACCAATACTACCATTACTGATGCTACTACTTCTGCTACATTTGCTACTAATACTACCATTACTGATGCTACTACTTCTGCTACATTTGCTACTAATACTATCATTACTGATGCTACTTCTTCTGCTATATTTGCTACTAATACTACTATTACTGATACTACTACTTCTGCTACATTTGCTACTAATACTACCATTACTGATGCTACTACTTCTACTGATAATACTATTTTCTACTACAGATACTATTAGTACTACTACTACTGATACTTTTGCTACTAATGCTGCTACTATTACTACTTCTACTACTAATACTGCTACTAGTAATTCTACTACTGCTACATTTGCTACTAATACTACTATTACTGATACTACTACTATTTCTACTAATGATACTACTACTACTACTACTAGTACTACTGCTAATTTTACTACTACTAATGTTACTTCATCTACCACTGATTCAACCACTACTCGAACTACAACCTATACTAATGACTATACTACTTCTACTACTATTACTACTTCTACTGATACTAGTACTACTACTACTTCTGCTATATTTGCTACTAATACTACTATTACTGATACTTCTACCGATACTACCACTACTGATGCTGCTAATTCTACTGATAGTACTATTTCTACTACTGCTACTATTACTTCTACTACTTCTACTACTAATACTGATACTAGTTCTTCTACTACTACTATTTCTACTAATGATACTACTACTACTAATACTGCTACTAATTATACTACTCCTAATGATACTACTTCTACCACTGATTCTACCACTACTCGAAATACAGCCTTTGATAATGATTATACTACTTTTACTACTATTACTACTACTGATACTACTAATACTGATACAACTACTACTTATACTGCTGATTCAACTACAACTACTACTTCTACTACTTTCGCTACTTCTGCTACTCCTTAGTCTGCTACTACTTGCAGTACTGATTCTACTCCTAGCAGACGTAGCAGTAGTAAAAGTAGGATTTAAATTAGATTGGGAAATAGTATAATTATTATCAGTAGTTGAAGAAGTAGTATAATCAGTAGTAGAAGTAGTAGTAGTATTTGTAGTAGAAGTAGCATTAGTAACAGTAGTGGAAGTAGTTGTAGTACCTGTAGTAGTAGAAGTAGTATTAGTATCAATAGCAGAAGTAGTATTGAAGCAGTCCTACTACTTCTACTTCTAATACATCTACTGATACTAGTACTAATTCTACTACTTCTTCTACTACCAATTCTACCACACCTTCTAGTACTGATACCACTACTTCTTACTACAGATTGTACGATTGCTTCTACTAATACTTATAATACTACTTCGACTACTGATACTACTACTACTACTACTACTACTATTACTGAGTATACTACTTCTTCTACTACTGATACCACTTCTAAATATAATTTTACTGCTACTTATATTACTGATCCTACTGATACTACTTCTACGACTACATACTACTTCTGCTGATTCTACTACTACTTCTACAAGTGACTATAATTCTACTCTACTATAACTACTACTACTACTACTACTGATTCTACTACTACTGATACTACTTATTCTTCTAATACGTCTACTACTACTTAATAATAATAATAATGAGGACTTTGTATAGCGCCAAATCTTTCGAAGCTCAAGCGCTTTATACAATCAGTAATGATATGACTACACTTCAGAACAACAAATGACAAAAACAATGAAATTGGAAAACATAACAAACATGCTGAAAACATATAAGATATAAAACATGATTAGGTCGCTAAGTTTGTCCCTGCAGTCGAAACAGGTAAGTCTTAAAAGCAATCTTAAAAGAGACCACTGTGTCTTTGTGTCTAATTTCAATGGATAATTCGTTCCACGTCACCGGTCCCTGGTGTGCAAACGAACTTTGTCCATATGACTTTGTTTTCACCTTGGGAACAATGAGTATACGATTATCAGAAGAAGAGCGCAATGATCTAGCTGGTGTATACACATGGGTGAGGCTGGATAGGTATGTTGGACTGGAGTCTGTCATTGAAACATAGCACAGAAAACAAATTTTGTGTTTGATTCTGTATTGAATTGATAGCCAGTGTAGGGTACAGAGCAGTGGTGAGGTGTGCTCTGATCGAGGTACTCTAAAGATGATCCGTGCAGCTGTGTTTTAAGCTTTTTGAAGTTTCTGGAGTAGATATTCTAGAGTATAACTACTACTACTACTACTACTACTGTTTCTACTGATACTTTTACTGATACTTCTACTGATGATACTACTTCTACTTCTTTTAATACTTCTATTACTGATGCTACTACTTCTACTACTGATTCTGCTACTACTTCTACTATTTATACTACTACTACTGATTCTACTATTTATATTAAATTTAGATTGTCATTTGTTTGTATTTGTTGCCTTTTGCTATTGATAAAGTGATCTGACTAACATTTTCTACCTGACCTGACTTATTGATTTTGGTTTTGTATTAAACGTGTTTATTTCAACTTTAGTCTCGAACTTTGGAAATTCGCTATGATTACCGGGTCTACCTCATGTTCTACGCATTTTATACTACACTTTTAGCAATAGGCTTCTATTTATACATAAGCTTTTATTTTTTGCAAACACTGAGAAGTTTCTAGATGGTTATTTTCCATTAGGTAATATAGTACTTTTGAAATTGTTAATTGTGATATGACATCAGTGAACGATAATGTAATACTGGAAAAAACTATTAATTCGTCATTTAAGGTTTTGGCAGAATAAGTTGTGTTATATTTTGTCCACAATATGATCTGGGCTGGAAGTAATTTTTTCACATTATTTGATTCAAATAACTATTCTTTGCAAATGCAAATTATTCTTCCAACATAAGTCTTAGAAATAGAAACCTGGATGCATACTGAAATTTCAAATAAGGAAACATTCTTGAATTGTATCATTGTCATTCAACTAAAGACTGTTGGTACATCACCACGATATGGGTCACCATAGGCACGTCACCACTTTCAGCTTTGTATTAATTTGGGTTTCCGATAAAGTCTATTCAAAACTTTAATTATCGCGACTTGTGTCTGTTGTACAAGGATTATTTGGGATTTAATTGTCAATACCGAAAGTTCCTTTTTTTGCTGTTTCACTTTGCATTCTTGGATTTTGTCTTATCATTGCAAACAGTGCTGTATTCTCAATGTTGCATAGTGACCATTCTTCTGTGATAGCGAAATCCTTCAAATACATAGCAAACATTATGGACTACAAATTGTGAATTGTAATGAACCGAGGATCTATTTAAATAGCTACGAACTTTAATAACTTCGGATACCATAATAAAAGTGCACTGCTCTGACATTAGTATCGTTATAACTGTTAAGACACTAACAACAAGGACATGGATGTTTCCTATTTGCTCAGTAGTCGTATGAAAAATAGATTCGATTAATAACGAGTCAAAAATTTATAAAATTACTTAGATATTATGACCCTGTGTGAGTGAAAGATTGAATATCAACAGAGAACTGGGCAAGCTTATTCGGAAGATATAATTCAACATGAGCCAACTTTGACAAGAAAATAATACATTTGATCAAACAAATTAATAGTGTAATTTAAATTTCAGGTTATACGATATAATCAGGATTTACTAGCAGTATCTAATTCGGAATTGTTTCATCATCATAACGAGTGGTGAAAAGAGCGCAATATCCCCGACCGATTGCACCACCTTCCTCTCGACCATGTTAAAACGTTTCCTATTTCCTCAAGATTTCCTTTTCCGACTGCCTCGTCCTTCTTGGACTTATTAGATTTTACCCTGTACTCGTCAGTTTCCCTTTTCGGTCATCATTTGTCACATCTCCCTTTACGGACTTCATTCGTCATTTCTCTTTTTTTCGGACTCCGTCTCGGAAAGATGTTTACTAAAATGAAAACTAATCCCTAAATCGCTGTTTGTAACACTCTCTAGACGTATATAAAATTTCTTCACTTATGTTACTCAGACCAAACTAGCCATTCGGACACTGCGTAAAGCCTACATACGATGTATCTTGCCATATGTGTGTTATTCGTCCGTCAATTCGACGAGGACCTTTCTAGTTATCCGAGGTTTGGAAGAGTTGGTTCTGTTCTGTGCGTGCGCAGGTGGCTGATGAGACCAACCCTTGCACGGAATCGTCGTCCTTGCTAAAGCTCACCATAGAATAGTCTCTTAGACAGCGGGTGTAGCTGGCACTGCATTAGGATTATGTGGATGCTGTTGAGACCAGCTTGGGCAAGTATCTGTGTCTGGAACCTTGTCCTGCCACTTGATGT
Source organism: Unio delphinus (assembly GCA_029339505.1). Lineage (NCBI taxonomy): Eukaryota > Metazoa > Mollusca > Bivalvia > Unionida > Unionidae > Unio > Unio delphinus. The sequence continues at coordinate 9,882,019 of JAQISU010000017.1, read as the reverse complement.
AAGGATTTTCCTGAGACTTGTGGTGTGAATATGATTCGGTTTCCTGTCGTAGCGTTGGTACACCGTCCACGTTTCGTATGCGTAAAGTAGTGTGAGGAGCACAACTACCCTATAGACCTTTAGTTTGGTCTGGATGCTGATGCCTCTTATATTCCAGATGTTGGAATACATCCTGTCGAAAGTTGAGCGGGCTCAGGCAATGCGAAGGTTCACATCGTCATCAGTAGTGATGCTCTGTGACAGTGTGCTGCCAAGGTAGGTGAAACGGTTCATTACGTTGAGTTTTTGGTCGTTGACGGTGATGTTGGGCCCAACATAGAGCTTTCCATGGGCCGGTGGAAGCAGGACGAACGTTTCTTGGTACTGATGGCGATAACAAAGATTGTGCAGGAGCTGGCGAACTTGTCAATGCTGCATTGCAGGTCGGCTTCTGAGCTAGCATTGAGGGCGCAGTCATCAACAAATAAGAGATCCCTGATGGTGCCTGTCATGACCTTTGTCTTCGCTTGAAGCCATCTGGAATTGAAAAGCTTTCCATCTGTACGGTACCTGATGCCGACTCCATCCTCTCCGTCTCTGAAAGCATTAGTCAGCTTGGCAAAGAGCAATAGACTGAACAGTGTCGATGCCAGAACACAACCCTGCTTGACCCCATTTGCCACTGGAAATGGCTCAGATGTCTCTGCATTGTCCTGGCCTCGTGCCTGCATGCCATCGTGGAAATGCTGCACAATGGATATACATTTTCTTGGATATCCGTACTTGTTCATTACCTTCCACAAGCCTTCTCTGTGACAGCATCAGAGGTCTTTGTGAAGTTGATGTAGATAGAGAAAAGGTTGCTGTTTTTCTCCTGACATTTCTCTTGTAGCTGCCTCGCAGCGAGCATCATCTCGATGGTTCCACGTTCTTGCGGGGATCCACACTGGCTTTCTAGCAGTAGTTATTGGTCAAGGTGCATATTAAAGTGGTTCAGTAGGATTCTGTCGATTATCTTTTCTGTAATTGAGAGTAAGGATATACCCTGGTGGTTGTCGCAGGCCTGGCGGTTCCCTTTGAAGTTTATACAGGTGAAATATGGAGGCGTCCTTGAATACCTGGCAGAAGGTCTCTTGCTGCCAGATCAGTAAAACAGTCTATGTAGCTTTATATTAGTGCTGTGCTCGCTTCCTTGTAGACTCCAGCTGGGATGGAGCCTGAACCAGGTGCCTTGTCACTGAATAGCTGACGTATTGCTTTTTGTGTCTTCAGCAAAGTTTGATGGTCATACAGTGCTTCGTTGATGGGTATCTGGGGTAAATGACTGATGACTTCATCATTGATGGATAAAGGGCAATTCAGAAGGCCGTCAAATTGTTCCGCCCATCGTTGACGAAGTGGGGAATGATCCAGAGAAAGTAGGTCCATACACTTTTTTCAGTGCATTGTATAAGTTCTTCGTGTCGTGCTGTTCAGCTTTGATGCTCAGCCATGTGTCACGCACCTTACGACACTTCTATATTTGGTTAAGTATGTTCTTGTACGCATCTTCCATCGAGGTGGACATGGGGTTGTTGATGTAGGTTTGAATGAGGCGGTGTTTCTCATTCAGCAACTGCTTGATCTCGTCGCAGTTCTCCTCAAACAAGTCCTGATACTTTCTGGTTGAGGGTCCTAGGAATTCCGAAGCCGTGCTGTAGACATGGACTCCACATTCTGATTGTCAAGATGAGTGGATTTCAGACGTTTCAGGTCATCCAGGAAAAACGGTTTGGTACAGGTGCATTTCAGCCTGGTGATGTTCAGTCGTTTAGGAGCCTTCTTTCCCTGAAAAGGCGGCTTTTCGCCTGAGTTCAGCTGTTGAGCTTGGTGATGATGAGGCGGTGGTCTGTTAAGCAGTCAGCGCCACACAAGGACTTGGTCACACGCACATCCTGCCTGTCGTTCTTCCTGACAATGACGTAGTCGATGAGGTGACAGTGCTTATAGAGAGGGTGCATTCATGACGTGCTGTTACGGGTAGGTATGCGGAGGATTGTATTGGTGATCAGCAGTTCATGCTTGTCTCAAATCTGGAGCAAAAGGATACCGTTGCTGTTATAGTGACCCACTCTGTGCTTTTCAAAAATATCCACCGACCAACACAGCAAACTCTTGCATTGAATTCGCCATGAATGTCGCGCTTATCTGAAATTGGAACGTCAACAATGACGGAGTGATGATCCTCATAGAACTTGACCTTCACTTCATCTGGGTTAGTAATGGTTGGAGCATAGCAACTAATGATGGTAAGGTGCTTTCATCCAGACAAGAGGGGATGGGTAATGGTCACGAATATGTCGTTTACACACTTGAGATGTCTAGCCAATGTGCAAATCAGCTCTGTCTTCACTGCAAACGCGACACCAGCCTCGGGGAGCTCGTCACTTCCTCAGCCTCTTGAAAAGAAAATGTATCCGAAGCCCCTTTTACAGAGTTTGCCTTCTCGTGTAAGCCGGGTCTCGCTCACGGCAGCAATGTCCACTTTGTATTTGTCGAGTTCTTATCCTATAAGGGCGGTTTTCCTCTAGGGTTTTTCTGCATTGTATCTGTCCAGTAAGGTACGCACATTCTATGCGCAAAGTGTGAAATTAACAACCTTCATTTTGTATTTTGACCCTGAAGTAGGGTCCCCGACAGTCACTGTAAGCTGGTCAGAGATGTTTACAGCAGGCAGTGTTTAGAGCACCTTTTCTAGCGTCTTCCGCATGCCACGGAGGTGAGCAGAGCATTGCTTAAGAGGGCTACGGCTGCCTGCGGTACGTCTCTTGCCTGTAGACACAAGACTTAAGTGTTTTTTTTTTTAATGTCCTTGCCATAAATTACCACGTTAACTCTCTATCGAAGATTTACTGTAAGTAACTGCATATTCGATTAATATTATATAACATGCACAGTGCCATACTCACTTCTAGATTATTTAAACATTACAAAAGCAAATATAATAGGTAATTATCTTCAACTCACGATAATCAGTATAGCCATATCAGACAAAAGCAATTACTTCATATTTATTCATATAACCCTATAAATCGTGCACATATGAACATTTGGATTGCATGCAATCAACTCTAATAATGAACTAATTACTGTAAAATTAAAACAAATTGCATAACAACTCTAGCTTCAACACATTTTCATGAAATTGAATACACGATACATGATATGGAACCTAGTAATATCAAACAAGTTGCAAACAACAAGCAATCAAAACAGAGAATGTAACATAACAGAGCGATTATATTGGCAATAATGGTCGTTTTTATCAACGAATAGAAGGTATTACGTGAAGTACTATACACTTCTTGTCAGACACGTGATTGCTTCTTAACCTGATTATCGCCTTGTATAGTAATCCCGATAATACAAATTGTATAAACTAATCAACTGAAGTTGACAGTATATTACGCCATTACGTGATGTTATACATGGCCGTGTCGTTTACGGATTCGGATATGATATTTTCAGCTGACTGATTGGTCATTGATTGATTGATGGCCGCTGATAGGTAAATGGTGACTGTTAAAATGCTTATTGAAATAGTGAAGGAGGGACGGAGGGACAGTTATTGTGTGTCTCCGTATTTGCACCATATTGTAGGTTTTGCTTAATGGTGGTGTTAATTTGAGTTGTGTTATATCCAGTGTGCTGCTGTCGTGGGTGAGATTGGCTTGGATGATATAGGTCGTCATATAGTGAAACACCAGGGCTTCTGGACCAACTAGTCTGCAGAGAATAAGGGGTAGACAGTTCGCGATGGCTCCTCAACCATTCGACAGAGCGTTAGGACTGATTACCTTTCGAATTTGTATACGACTCTGCATGATATGTGTCAAAATGTTTCATAACACATTTTACTATTTGTGTGAAATTCATCATACTTCTGGACCAACTAGTCTGCAGAGAATAAGGGATTTTACGGACCAGACCAGAAGGGGTAGACAGTTCGCGATGGCTCCTCAACCATTCGACAGAGCGTTAGGACTGATTACCTTTTGAATTTGTATACGACTCTGCATGATATGTGTCAAAATGTTTCATAACACATTTTACTATTTGTGTGAAATTCATCATACTTCTCCATTTGAGCAAAAGCTCGTCATATTTCATAGAGTGATACAATGTGTATTAGTTGAGTGAAACATACATCCCTATTTGAGTGAAGTATATAATTTGTATCAATATTTGTGGGAAAACTGTGTAAGCGAATAATTTTTTCAGATGTTTGTGTGGCATCCCTTTAAATCATTAATCACTGCATCTTTTTACTATTTAAGGTATTTTTGTTTCTTGCATACCATATCACATTTAATTTAAATTGCAATACATTATCAGGTTCGTGCATATTTTGTTAAATAGATAATATTTGGATTATGTTGGCGGACGAATTACTCTTTTTCATTGAATCATTCATAAATAAACAGTTATGAACCATTATTAGATCTCTCGTTATCATCCGATCCCAGACCAGTTATCTTTTTAAGTCACCGGTTAAAACGTCTATGTCGTATGTTCGTTGCGTTTTAACTGAACATGTACGAATTTTTGGAAAATGCGTTCTCGTAACTCAGGAGGCCAACTACGAAGTCTGTTATCTAAAGCATTTGGAATGAAGATCATATTTTGGACCGACCAAAGGAAGAGAGTGACATGACTCAATCAACCTCTTATGTCCCAAGTAACTCTGTATCTGTTTTTCTATTGCAGTCTCATATCTATCCACTTCTAGCTCAACAGTGATATTCCGTAAATGTTGTCCAATAAGACCATAATATCTGTCAAAGATTTCTTTGCTCAATATTTGAAATGTTCTCTTTGGATATTTTACAGCAACTATCATTGACCTATGTTATATGACGCACACTTGTCTACATATGTAAGGCGTGCTGTCATTGAATTATGTTATATGACTCACTAGGATTTTTAACGTAGTTTTAACAATTTTTCAGCCATATCGCTACGATTTCTGCAGTGAGACAGTTTATAGTGATTGCCTAGCACTGGGGCATCATGCCGCAGACATGTAGCATGATGTCACACCCAGTCACATGATCCTGACAACAGGTCGACCAGTCCTAACACTAACCTCTTACTGCTGAGCGCCAAGCGAGGCAGCTGTTAGTACCATTTTTGAAAGTATTTGGTATGAGTCGGCCGTGGATCGAACCAACGACCTCCCGCTTCCGAGGCGGACTATCTAATCACTAGGCCACCGGAGCGGTTATCTACAGATGTAAAGCGTGCTGTTATTAACCTATTTTATATGACACACACTTGTCTACATCTGTAAGGTGTGCTGTCAATGACCTATCTTATATGAGACACACCTGTCTACAGAAGTAAGCCGCGCTGTCAATGACGTAAGATAATGAAAAACACTTGTCTACAGATGTAAAGCGTACTGTCATTGACCTGTGTTATATGAAAGAAACCACACACTTGTCTACATATGTAAGGCGTAGTGTCATTGACCTGTATTATATGACACACACACACACACGCACACACACACACACACACACACACACATGTCTGAAGATGTAAGGTGTGCTATCATTAACCTATGCTATATGACACACACTTGTCTACAGATGTAAGTTGTGCTGTCATTGACATATGTTATAAAATACACAGTTTTCTACATATTAAAGACGTTCTGTATATGACCCATGTTTTATGACACTCTCCTACAGATGTACGTCTTGCTGTCATTGACCTATGTTATATGACATACACTTGTCTACAGATATAAGGCGTGCTGTCATTAACCTATGTTATATGACACACTTGTCTAAAGATGTAAGGTTTACTGTCGTTGACCTATTTTATCTGACACACACTTATCTACAGATGTACGTCCTGCTGTGATTGACCTATGTTATATGACACACAATTGTCTAATGATGAAAGGTATACTGTCATTGACTTATATTATATGACACTCACTTCTCTGCGGATGTATGGCGTGACGTCATTGACCTATGTTATATGACACACTTGTTTCCATATGTATGGTGTGATGTCATTTACCTATGTTATATGACACACAATTGTATACAGATACATGGCGTGCTGCACGTACATCTGCCTACCATTGTATTTGGCGATCGATCGGCGTTACATATATGACAAGTTCATGAGAAACAAATTATAAAATTTCACATCTTTTCCAAATAAAAGTGTGAAATGACACGTCTGGTGTATACGCTTGATACATCATATTTTTCCTTCATTTCATGTATTTCTTTAGCTCAAGAACAATACTTGTGAACTTGGTCTTCGCTGTACACCTGTTTATATAATACAGGACAATACTTGTGAACTTGGTCTTCGCTGTACACCTGTTTATATAATACAGGACAATACTTGTGAACTTGGTCTTCGCTGTACACCTGTTTATATAATACAGGACAATACTTGAGAACATGGTCTTCGCTTTACACCTGTTTATATAATACAGGACAATACTTGTGAACTTGGTCTTCGCTGTACACCTGTTTATATAATACAGGACAATACTTGTGAACTTGGTCTTCGCTGTACACCTGTTTATATAATACAGGACAATACTTGTGAACTTGGTCTTCGCTGTACACCTGTTTATATAATACAGGACAATACTTGAGAACTTGGTCTTCGCTTTACACCTGTTTATATAATACAGGACAATACTTGTGAACTTGGTCTTCGCTGTACACCTGTTTATATAATACAGGACAATACTTGTGAACTTGGTGAACTTGGTCTTCGCTGTACACCTTTTTATTTAATACAGGACAATACTTGTGAACTTGGTCTTCGCTGTACACCTGTTTATATAATACAGGACAATACTTGAGAACTTGGTCTTCGCTGTACACCTGTTTATATAAATATATGTTGTGCTTGTCGGTATTTGTTGCTAGAGAATATACTGCTTCTGTTTATTCATAGGAAGATATAACAGCCTTCTACCTCCCCAACGTTGTTTCAAATATACTTGTTTAATTGTTCTCTTCCTTTCCTAGGCTACTACTGTAAAACATGGAACTGGATTTAATTCCCATTTTTAAAGGACCTTTTAATCTGAATCAGTTTGATACGCGTGTCTATATTGGTTTCAAAATATATGATCTATGGTTTTATTTGAATAAAAGCATAGCCAGTGATATCATGAGTAATTGTATCGATATCACATTATTTTCTCTGTACGTCACGAACAAGGTGGTCTAATTGTAAACGCACCAACAGACCAGTGTCTGCTTTCTTAACCTCAAATGACAAGTGAAATGAATATGGTGGACCCAGATCTGCCAATCAATTCTGCAACGACCTGTTTCTGTCCTCGAAGCTGGGTACACTTTAAGGAGGGAAGTGCGGTAAACAAAATTATTGAGTGCGATGATGACTGCATTTTATCGATATTCAGTAGCAACGTAGGTCTGTAGATGCTCAGTATTTCCAGTTTACATTCTGCATCGACTGTAGCCACGGATGTGCTGTATGCTTTAAACAACACAATACTTGTAACATTGATTCACAGAGGTTTTACAGACAAGAGTTTTCATATGAAACAGTCGGGTAACAATAGTGCAAGAAAAGTAGATTCTTTTAGGGGTATCCTTTTTATTTTCTTTTATGCAGATTTATTAAACAACTTTCTTCAAGTAAATTACTGAAGTTCAGATACTGGCGTGAAATAGCCTCCGAGGCGAAGCAAACATAATGGGAAAAGCTTTCAGAGTGCTGTACAAAAAATCCAGCAACAAAGCCGTGCAGATGAAGCAACTGAACTTGGTTTGGTGGCCAATTAAACAAACACGTGTCGAGTCCTGGAATTATTTTTAAAAAATGCAAGACCAGAGTAGTGCTATTATTGCAATTTTCAACATGTATATACTTTACAAGATGACGAATAGTTGTTGATTTAAATTTCTTTGCAGTAAGCATTACTTTTTAATTACTTATGGGTGACAACTCTTTTCGAAATTACATGTAGAAAACCAGCAGAATCAACTGTAGAAAACTCGTAATGTAATCGGCTTGTAGTCATTATTTAAAGAGAGTTTGTTTTGATATATTTAGCACAGTAACACATGCTCGATATTTAATACAGAAGTATTTGTCCAAATACACATCTGCCGACCCAATCTATCGAATGGTTGGATTCCAATCTGCACCATTACGACTCTGAGTCATGTTTGCTAACAGCTCCATGCTGTTCTTGCCTCCATTAGTTGCATCTTCCCATTTGCCATTCCGACTCGACTCAACACATATGTAAATGTGTTTCAAACACGTTCTCGATGTCATTTGTACCTAATTTAAAATTGTATGTTAATCATTGTAAGTTACAAGTTAGTCGTTTGTTGATATTTGAGTTTAAGGCCAGGCCTTCTTTACAAGCTTAAAATGTTCTGGAATTGAACTTGTGACCCACTTTCTCCTCATTTTATTGTTTCTAAGGTCGAGTAAGATTCTTAAAGAAGAATTAAGGTAAACAATAGTACTCATTCCCGTTTTACGTTCTCACTATGTAATACAATTTGAGAGGAACTATTTATTTATTTAAAGTATTCATTGGAATTACAAAAGTGTTCTTTTAACTCTTTTGCACTAAATGACTAGTCTGAGATTATTGTGAGTTAATTCCGACATATTGATACTGTGTTTGTACATGAACATATCCAAGACTATTGGTACATCAGCACAATCAAAATTGGAATTCATTATGAACACGATATACTTTTGGACTTAAATCAATTTTCAGAATGCAAGATAAATTTACACTAATCTCTCGAGAAAAGGTGACTCATTAGGTTCATTTGACTAAAACAAAGAAAAGATTACGAACTATGTGTACACCAGAATCTTAAGGGGTAAAAGTGTAAAACAAAAACAAAAATTATTTGTAAAAATGGCTCAACTGAAGGATTTGTGTTCTTTTATAGTGTCCATTTCTTAGAAACACGTATAGGGAGAAGAAGGAATAAAATAAGGTTAAAGCGCAGTGGAAACACCACATGTACATCCTTATGAAAGCAAAGCGTACGAAACTTGCAAAAACTACTAATGATTGTAGATTATACGAAACTACATGCATGATCAACATTATTCTTTATCCATTTTTGTATCAATTACTTGTGCTCATGTAACAACATCTTCACTACGATGATTTCTTTGTTCCTCATTCCAATGCAACATTTAAACTTATTTAATCTCAGTATTTCATAAACGACAGACTCTTTCATGATGGTTCATCCACCCAAATTAATTATCCGACTTTAAAACCTATTACTATCAACAAGGTGGTTTGCCGGAGAGCCTAGAGCGTTCCCAGGCTTACCTGATCTAAGGGAGATAACTTCATTAAAACTCTGTCCTATCATAATCGGTTAATATTTGTAAAACTAATAGAAATGTTGATCTTCATTCTTTTTTTCTTATTTTTTTTTTCTTTCTTCAAATATACTTTTTATAGTTGATTTGTTTGGATTATCTTGTACAGAATATCTTTTTATTCTCTTTTAAAGGTTGATTTGATTAATATATTTTATGCAGACTGTTATATTAATCTTTTTATTGGCTGATGTGATCCGGTTGTCTTTTACTGAAAGACACGTGGTATTAATGATAAGGAAAAATGGGAACCAGCCTGGAAAAGAGTCAGCATGAAATATCTATGGGTTTGGCTAAGTAGGATTGGTTAAAAATGTAAATTTTATTTTAGGAAAAATATTCTTTTGAAAGCTTATTCTTGTTGTAAGTGAAAAATAGAGACATTGTTTTATTGATGGAATTCCAGTCATTTGACAGTCTTGAGTTTGGAATAATCAATACTAAAATTAGCACCGGACTCTTTGGTGCGGAATTGAAAGCACATATTCAAACACATGCAGCTCCAGAAAATGCCGCGGCTCATGTCCTTTCTTCTACACAGACATTGACACCCAGGTTTCATTTATACTGATAAATATAGGTTTGATCATGAACACTCAACAATTTTAAGTTATTGAATGTTTAATATCATTTTGATTGCATAGGTTTACTATGTATGGGAACTGCATTAGTACCGTGAATATTGATTAATATCCTTACTTATGGTTTATTTAATTAGTTTATATTTTACTGAATCTAAGAACTGCTCCGGTGGCCTAGTGGTTAGAGCGTCTGCCGCGGATACGGGAGGTCGTGGGTTCGATCCCCGGCTGAGTCATACCAATGACTTATAAAAATGGTACTAGTAGCTGCTTCGCTGGACGCTCAGCATTAAGAGGTTAGTGTTAGGACTGGTCGGCCTGGTGTCAGGATAATGTGACTGGGCTATGATACATGTCTGCGGCATGATGCCCCAGTGCTAGACATCACTAATAAGCCTCATTGCAGACATCGTAGCGATATGACTGAAAGCTACGTTAAAAATTAAAAATCCAAATTACACAAACATACTGAATCTAATACATTTTCGTGGTTGATATGATTGGTTTATATTTTACTGAATCTAATACGTTTTAGTGGTTTATTTGATTATTGTATATTTTACAAAATGTAATACGTTTTAGCGGTTGATTTGATTGGTTTTTATTGTACTGACTATAATACGTTTTAGTGGTTAATTTGATTGGTCTATATTTTACGGAATGTAATACGTTTTATTCGTTGATTTGATTGGTTTATATTTTATAGAATGTAATACGTTTTATTCGTTGATTTGATTGGTTTATATTTTATAGAATGTATTAAGTTTTAGTGATTGAATTGATTGGTTTATATTTTTCTGAATGTAATACGTTTTATTGGTTTATTTGATTATTGTATATTTTACTGAATGTAATATGTTTTAGTTGTTGATTTGATTGGTTTATATTTTTCTGAACGTAAATACGTTTTAGTTGTTATTATGTTTTTATAATTTACGGAATATAATATGTTTTAGTGGTTATGATAATTTATATTTTACGAAATGTAATAAGATTTAATGGTTGGTTTGATTTGTTTTAACATTACGTTTCAACACATTATTGGCTACAACATTCCAAACAAATGGAATGCAAACGCCTTTCTCGAGGACACATCGTGGTATTTTGTTTTTTTTTTTTACCCTGGGCGGCATTTTGAACTACATATTCTCTGTTATATAGGTTTAATATGTATTTATTGTGATTCGACTATATTTGGTTTCGATGGATATATAAATGTACTTTGGGAACAAAATATAGGCGTTTGTTTTATGATGAATGCTAAAAAAGTTAAATTCCAATTGTTCGTCAACATGAAAATATATTGCTGGGACAATATCTCAATTCTTGCAACATTTTCTTTAGGCATTGCTGCTTCTGTTGAACTAATCTGTCACGTCTTGTTTATACCGTATCTTGCTATCAAGAGTTATCTTAAAACTCACCTTTTTCGACTGCATGAACAAACTTAAAAATCTAAAAATGTTTCTGCCTTACACATTTTCAGCACTTTTTGTTTTCCAATTTCATTGTGTTTGTTTTTATTTTTTAATTTTTTTTGTTGTCATATCATTATAGATGTTGTAAAGCCTTAGAGCTTCTACAGATTAGGCGCTATACAAAGTCCTCATTATTATTATTATTATTAATATTATTATTATTATTATTATTATTATTATTATTATTATTATTATTATTATTATCATCATCATCATCATCATCATCATCATTATTATTATTATCATCATCATCATCATCATCATCATCATTATTATTATTATTATTATTATTATTATTATTTTTATTATTTTTATTATTATTATTATTATTATTATTATTATTATTATTATTATTATTATTATTATAAAGTCAGTGATGTGATCACGTGCCGTTAAGCTCTTTATAATTTATTTATCAATGTGTTGATTGATCATTCATTTCAATTACGTTGTATTATTGCTGTTGCTCTTCCTACAAGAACTACTCTGACCCTGTCCCCAATTTCTCAATGCCTAAATGAGCGTGAAAGGCATGGAAACGCAAATAATGTTGGACCTTATGAGAGTTTTCGTCCCGTGGAACCCAACCGGTGGTTCTCTCCAATCGATCCCTTCTCTGCTTTATAGCAGCCCACCCCGCAATAAATACATAACTATTTGTGGATATGCCAATGTAGTTTAAATTAATTTTCAAACTTTAATTTGATGTTACATTCGGACCGAACAAGATCTCACGGGAGACAACTCTGCCGCAATTGTCAAATATATCAACATTTTGGTTATTTTCCTTTCTTTTTCACACTGAAAGACTGTAACAAAATAAATTCACATATCTGATTACACACCTCTGAGGGAGCATACGATATATTTATTGATACCATGCTTTTTCTTTGTAGCGATTGTTATCCCGTCCGTCTGTCTGTATATTTCTAAATTCTTTGCCACATGTCCCACTAAACCGCTAGCTGGAAATCAATCATAATAGCTACTTATTGTAAATTGGCACGAGTCTTTTCTCTTAAAATATGTAACAGAAAAAAGTGAATGGCACCAGGCCTTGTAAAATTCAACAGACTGACTGACCTGGATGTTTTATAGCTGCAACCGTCTACTAGAGACATATGTGCAGCTTTTATAGACACCATATCGGTGTCCATTTAGTTCCTTCAGGGAGGGGAAGTATGCACTCCCTCCCCTTGGGGTTCGAGTGCTTAATTGCACCATATTTTAGTCATTAACAGGCGTTCCCCTGAATTACTAAAAAGTAACTATCAAGGGAAAAAAAAATTCAACAAATAATTTATTTTCCTAGAATACTGATTGAAAATGAGAAACAAAGAACCTACGGTATTGTGAATTAAATCCCAAAAGAAATGAAAGAATTACAGACACGAGTCCTAGTAATTTAAAGTCCTCAACATAATTTAGTAGAAGTTCAGAACAAATCCAAAAACTGAAGGCGATGATGTTGTATGTGGTAGTTTACATATTTTAAATATTCTTTTTTGAATTACAGTACTATATTTCCAGGTTTGAATTCACTATAAATTCCAGAGAACGTTTATTTTTCCAGAGAAAATAGTCCCTTGAATTCAATAATAATTCCTGGAGACAAATATAATACAACAAGGTGCTAAATCTTAAATCAAGAATGAACAATCCTTTCAGATTACAAGATTATCCAGTTCTCCACTTAACCTCAATTAACAATCAGTATTTTCTACAAATACACTATTGCCAAATGTACAATAACCCTCTAGAATAATCCTGGACTATGTACAAATACACAAATTGAATTTGCAAAGCCTATTCACAGACCCAAATAAACATATTTAGTTCTATTAATAATAATACTGATTTTAAACCCATAAAATAGACACTAATTTAGCTATATATTAATTGTTTACACAGAATAAATTAAAAATGTTAAATAAGGTCAAGCAGCAATGAACTCAGTTTGGAGAAGGTCCAGTTCAGCATGCAATGTTATATCACAATGGCATGTAATGAAATAATACAAATTATTAGAATCTAACTAAATAAACAATGCAAATGAAATATAACAATGTATTATGACCATTTTGCATAAAGGGTCATTTATAATTGTTGCCGACTGCCATTGAGTAGAGTATCAGACGTCAAGGATGAAAGATTTTCTGTTGCAGTGGAAGTTTTGGACTTTTAACAAGAATAATTTAACTATATATGTAGCCAATTTTGGATAGTTATTATAATTAATAAATTCAGTGTTATTATCTAGTGGTGGAATGGGTGGGGAAGGGTGATTGAAACGAACATCCAGCGTGTTTTCAGTTTCTCTAACCAAAGGTATGGTAACCCCTATCTACCCGTTATCGGATTGAATATAAATGGGTGCTTTTCCATGCGACATCTATTGGATTTCATGTGACCTGTCTTATAACATAATGCCAACTAACTAACAGCGTAGTCTATTTACATCAACCACACACACAAAAAAAAAACCGATGGCTGCAATTGTCCTAAAAGGATACTTTGTAAGTTTAACATCCAAAGTATGACCATGTACCAGATGAATGCCATTACAGGTGCATTTGAGGAAATGTATTTGTGAAAACACGGACCGCTACTGGAAAATCGCTTGTGTATCCGTCCATTAAAGTTGTGTGCTCCCTTTGGATCGCTTAAGTAAGAACAGTGGTCAACTTAAGTTTGACTATATAATGTGGCTTGCCGCCACATCCGATATAGGGTTATTAGTAGGACATAACCGATTTTTGATCCGGAAATCGGATTCCACCGGATAGTATGAACTTCCGATTAATCGGAGTCGGACAAGGCAGGAACGATCGATTCGGATAATAAAAATAATAAAGTTGAATTTCTATAGCACCGTGTCTAACACTGCGTGTCATTCGATAGTGCGTTAATAAAGTTAAATAAGAAGTCAGAAAAGTCCAATATGGCCAACGCAACCACGCTGTGAGACAATCTTTTTGAACCCGCGGGTGAAAACCGGAAATTAAGCCGGATATGGTAAAGTACTAAGTAACATGCTACACACGGCAAAACCAGATACCATAAACCCGGAAACGGAAGATGAATTTTTTTTTTTTTTAAAAAATACGGATTTAGCATTTCCGATTAATCGAATCGTATCCGGAATCGGAAAAATTTCATGCCCAAAATCCGGAATCGGAAATCGGTAGAAAAATGCTAATCGTTTATGCCCTAGTTATTAGAACCTTGGCTGGCGAAGATGTGTGTTTGCTCGAATTCTACAATAGGGTTAAGGGTATTCTATGAAATTAATAGCAATGCTTGTTTCATATATCACAATCTACTTTCAATCAAACACACAAAACCTACGTGAAATGCACTGATAAAATAAAATATGACAAGTTTGGTTTACAATTCGTTTACTGCCTCATCGTTGCATCATTGTTGACTTGAGACCAAGGGATAACGACTATGTTTGAAATGAAAGTACATTAAGCAATATAAAGATGATATAAAACGAGTTCAGTTGTCATTAGTGGTAGTAAAATGTGAATATGACTAATCTTTCGAAGTTCAGCTACATTACAGAACAGCTATGTTTGCTAAGTCTCGCTTTACCACCATTCTAACGGTGAACTGCAGGGAGAAAAGTACAATAAAAGCACTTTTTAGTAGATAGCGAGAGAGACAGCCGCCAGCATGGTCAGCACACCCACATTCGCGATCTTGACGCTTATTGCTACAGTGCTTGTCGAAGAAATTATACTGTCAACAATCGTGACGCTTATTGCTACAGTGCTCGACGCAGAAGTTATACTGTCAACAACCTTGACGCTTATTGCTACAGTGCTCGATGCATAAGATATACTGTCAACAATCGTGACGCTTATTGTTACAGTGCTCGACGCAGAAGTTAGACTGTCAACAATCGTCACGCTTATTGCTACAGTGCTCGACGCATAAGTTATACTGTCAACAACCTTGACGCTTATTGCTACAGTGCTCGATGTATAAGATATACTGTCAACAATCGTGACGCTTATTGCTACAGTGCTCGACGCAGAAGTTAGACTGTCAACAACCGTGACGCTTATTGCTACAGTGCTCGACGCATAAGTTATACTGTCAACATCCGTGACGCTTACTGCTACAGTGCTCACCGCTGCCTTTATACAGTCAGCAATCTTAACTGTCTACATAGGGAGTATGTTGCTTAATCTCAGTCTTTAAATTACACTCCAGTGGCTAATGTGGAGTTTACACAGCGATTAGGCTTAAGTATTTCAAAGTCATCATACAGATCTTCTACTCCGTTACAAATAAAGTCGTATTGGTCTGTTGCACCGACGGGTTGACATAGGCCTTGTTATCTGAGGGATGATGAGCGGTTTGCCCACCATAATACACTATTTTATTTGCTTTCAGAACCGGATATATGATACATCGGTGGGGTTGAATAAGCATGCATAGTATAAGCTGAGGTACCAACCCTGTCAACAAATACTTTGGTTGCAAAGTGTTTTGGAAAATGTGTTTACCCATACCAACGAGCTTGTTCTCGTTCATGTTTAGTGGACCCGTTCTACAATAACCAGCTTCGGCTATCCTTTAAAGGGTCAGTTCATGGTCTTCAACGCTTCCGCTGACTTCTATAGTTCTACCATAGAGTCAAAACTGAAATGATTCAACACCTTAAAGTAGTCCTTATCGAATGCGTTCGTAGCTTTAGCCTGCGAATCTGGTTTTGTATATATAGGGTACAATCCACGGGTTCTGATCAAACTAATGCGCACTACAAGGCTGCAATAGGAACATAAATTAGGACAGTAAACTACATATCGATCCTCCTTTTTCCGTAGATTGGGTATCAGGCGTATCAATCATTCTTTAACGGTTCATGCATTCGTATAACGACATCCCAGATATTCCATCAGGCTGTGCTGGTAGGTGGATACCAACCTCCTTTGGAATAGACATAGACTCTGTATGGTACGGTTGGAGTAGACATAGCCCAAGGACATGGAGTTTTGGCCTTTGCGCAGCGCTTATTGACGATTAACGTTCGACAAAGAGGCATATATCGATGTCCATTGTTAGCTCGATCTCCGCATCCGTGGATTAAAAAGGGCGTTTCATGTCATTTCAGGGGAGCTAAGTACTAAGGTAGTGAGGAGGGTGTATGCTGTACGTATTAAGGACGTGAATCGGAAAAATCACGTCCATCTTAGGATTGAGGTCGTAATCAATCATCATACTTATACATTCAAAGGTTTGTCAGAATGCTGAGGGTGCTCGTAATCATCTCGTATGATGTGACAGTGCGGGTAAGGCTGCTATATATAGCATTGAAGGTGTGTGGACGTAGCTGCGTTGCTTTAAACCGGTCCAAACAATCAATAGAGATACCACCTTAGCCTTGGGTCAGGTATAGGTGGCTGACTTGGAACTTTTGTGCGATTAGGATCGTCACTGGTTAGGATGCAAAGTGCTCTTGCCCCAACACTACATTGATAGAGATGTTTGTCGCTATGCGTGACCTGTGACTAGGATGAACTTTACTATTAAAATTGCAGAAAACTTACATA